>JAIUCV010001559.1:0-81776 GCA_026724425.1 Erythrophleum ivorense | reverse complement strand
AATATCCGATCCGATCCGTATATTATAATAATTACGTATATAGATACATATTATAGTAAGAAATTTGTTATTTTTGTCTTTCGAAACATACAAAACAACAAAAATATTGTCTTCACAATTATAATCCACTCATTTATACAGTAAAAAAGTTTAATAACATAGCAGTAGCTTATTTAATTACTTTAAAATTAGAAATATTGTGACTAAATAAAAAAAATTAACAAATAATATGTTTAAAATTTTTATATTATTTTTGCATTATGTTTTAATGTTAATGATGATGTGTTTCGTGGTACCGTTGTGATCGATTAATTTACGTTTTTAGAACTTATTTTTAAATACATATTATAATTTATGAAACAATAATATATATAGGAATGTATCTATATACTTTTCAATTATTTATAATTAATATATGTTTTTAGTTTTTTAAAAAAAAAAAAAATTACGGATCGGATCGGATATCCGCGGATATTTAATGTTTTTTACGGATATCCGGATTTCCGGATATCCGAAAACTTTCGGATCGGATCGGTTCACAGAATCAAATATCCGGATGAGCCGGAGCGGATCACGGATCATGGATATTTTCCGGATATCCGCTCCGTGCCCACCCCTAGTCTCTCCATCATCCATAATAAAGTGAAGAACTATACGGATTGCATAAAAAGGATAAACTTCGGATTCATAGTTATTGACCTATATAATCCACTTAGAATTTTTTCGTATCCACTAAGAAGTTAGGCCATCATCTCCTTTTGCATTTGTCCCTGTTAAGCATAATATCGCTTACCAACTTTTAATGCTATAGTTTAATTTTGTCAGACGATAAATAGTAAAACGTAATAGCATTTTTGTCACGTTTTTGTTATGAAAATATTCAAAAAACCACCTTGTGGTTTTCCAAAATTACAACTATGGATTGGTTGTTATAGATCTAGCCATATCCTCCAGTTCTTATCATCACTTCCAGTTCATTACTTGCAAGTTGCAACAACAACAGCCAAATCCGAATAGCGAGAAGTAAATAAGGTTCTCTCCATAAAAAAAGAAAATTGATGGCAATGATTTCTCCACAATATATATATATATATATATATATATATATATATATCTATTAATTAAAAAAAATTCCCGTAAATATCAAAATTTACAAATACTTGTAAAGAAAAATTGTGGGGAATGATAAATAAACATATGCAAATAACTCGTAATGAGACTCGCGCGTATGCAACAAAAAACTTAGGCACTAACGAGAGAGTGTGGGAGACGAAAGCCAGTTCTATGGGTCCTCCTGCTTTGGACTTGGCATTGTAAACCTCTTTCTCCTCTCCCAGTCACAGACTCACACATCACACATATCTAGTATTTAGTTCCAAATAAATTGAGTTGTGATGGGACAAACTGTAGGACCGCAAAACAGAACTGAGAATACCGAATGTAAAAATAAGAACGAATTAAGAAAGATTGATAAAACCTGATTCTTAAAACACGTATGAAAAACGGAGTCGAGATTTTTCTCTTTCCTTAATTCGAAAAATCGCCCGTAGTGTGACGGTTCGATACGATTACGAATCCCAGGATAAAACTGTATATGAAAACGATATGCAACACCCAAATCGTAGTCTGGCGAACGCGAGATGCTATGAATACTCTCGAGACTACTTGCAGGAAGATGTAGAACTTTACGTTGTTTTCTGTTTTTTTCTGAAAATTTCAGAGTAATCGGAGAAGACGATGGAGTTCGGTTTTTAATAAACCGGAAGGGCGCGAATTGAACCGGCACAATGTTTCATTGCACCCCGGTTTAATGTTTCGCTGAACCAAAACGAAATGCTCCAAAAAGAACTAACTTATGGACCGAAGGTCCAATTGCCCAAGCCCAAGCCCACGACCACGACGCCGACGCGGCGCGGCTCGGTTCGGTGGTGGTGGTGGTGCGCGCGTGGTCGATCCATCTTCCACTCCATGTATGTTGTTGATCATCAACCATGATGTGTCTTATTATATAGTAGAGAGAAAATCTCTCCACTTCCAATGTGGGACAAAACTTGTTATGTCTCCCACATCATACTTTGACCAAACAATTTCTCATTCACCAGTTCTTCAAATTTATCATATGAGCATTCAAAGTTGTAGTCCATATTACAACCTTTCTAATGAGCTCATAATCCGGTAATTCCGGGCAATGACCTTGCCGGAAAAGACACCGGAAAAGTGACTCAACCTCACTTATTATTTTAAGTTCCAACAATCCCCCACATGAATAGAAATTACCTCTAAACATATGACTCGATATACTCTAAGACTCTACTGAATAGACTAACTTAGTTAACTAGACAGACAGACGGACTTTTCGAGAGTATTACGAAAAATTACTGTATCTGAGTTGGTAGCAATTTTTCAGCTTTGAACCACTCGTAGTTAGTAGCTGTCGGAATTACTTGGCCAGAAGGTGGACATGATGCCTTGAACCTCCCGGAGTTTGATGTAAAACTAGACAACAGCTATAACACAGCTTCATTTTCTCATAGAACCTTGTTCTCTATTGTGTTCATTTTGGCCCTGAACTTGCCTGGTTATCATGAGTGAACTTGGAGAATATAGCCTTTCCTTCATTCTCCTAGAAACGGCCGCATTTCACACTCACTAGGTGATCTGCTATTAACTTAATTTTGGAAGTATCCTGCACTACTCCATTGTATTAAGCTATAGAATCATTAAAAGCAATATGCTTATCCGTATTTACTTACAGGTTTAACACTGTTTCAACAGTCCAGGAACTGGGTAGAGAAACTAATCTCACAGTGTCCATCGATTTAACTTGAAGTTGTTCTCCCTTTGAACCTATGTCTTGGGATCTCCAGTCATGTAGGTGGGGTTACCATCAAGTCGCATCTTTTCTATAGGCTTGTAAACCCATTCCTCTAGATGATTTAATTACTTGATCTCTTGCCAAACCTTTAGTGAATGGATCAGCTAGGTTATCGGCAGATTTGATATAATCTATCGTGAGTACTCCAGTAGAGATCAAGTTTCTAATGGTTTTATGACGTCGTCGAATGTGTCGAGACTTACCATTATAATTATTATTCAGTGCCCGAGAGATAGCTGATTGACTATCACAGTGTACACGTAATGCTGGCACTGGTTTCTCCCACATGGGGATATTTTCCAAAAAATTGCGAAGCCACTCTGCTTCTTGAGCACATTTATCAAGGGCGATAAATTCAGATTCCATTGTGGAAGTGGCTATCACGGTTTGTTTTGTAGATTTCCAGGACACTGCTGCACCTCCAAGTGTAAAGACATATCCACTCGTGGATTTTGAGTTTTTGGAGTCCGCAATCCAGTTTGCGTCGCTGTATCCTTCCATAACTCCGGGTTCTTTACCATAGTGTAGACTATAATCTTTGGAATAACGTAGGTAATCCAATACTCTCGTGATAGCTTTCCAATGTTTATGTCCTGGGTTACTTGTATAACGACTTAGTATGTTTACTGCATGTGCTAGATCGGGTCTAGTACAATTCGTTAAGTACATTAGACTTCCAATTACTCGTGCATATTCCAGCTGAGAGACTCCAGCTCCTGAGTTTTTAGTCAGATGAATATGAGGGTCAATTGGAGTTTTTGCAGTTCCACTTGAATAGTTTTTTAAACCGATCAAGTATCTTTTGAGCATAATGTGATTGTGATAAGATTATTCCTCCGGCATGTCGGTGAATCTGAATACCGAGAATAACATCAGCTATACCCAGATCTTTCATTTCAAAGTTGCGATTAAGTAAACTTTTAGTTTGATTAATCATGTCTTTATTGCTGCCAATAATGAGCATGTCATCAACATACAAACATAACAAAACATATCCGTAGGGAGTATCTTTGATGTATATGCATTTATCACATTCGTTAATGGTGAAACCATTTGACATCATCACATTATCAAATTTTTCATGCCATTGTTTTGGAGCTTGCTTGAGCCCATACAATGATTTGATAAGTCGGCAAACTTTGTGTTCTTGTCCAGGAATCACAAAACCTTCAGGTTGTTTCATGTAAATCTCTTCTTCGAGATCTCCATGTAGAAATGCAGTTTTGACATCCATTTGATATATTTCCAGGCCTCTTAACGCTGCAATACTAACCAAAATTCTAATTGAGGTTATACGCGTTACTGGAGAATATGTGTCAAAGAAGTCCAGACCTTCTTTTTGTCTGTAACCTTGAACCACAAGCCTAGCCTTATATACATTTATAAGACCTTCGATTGTCATTTTCGTTGTGAAAATCCATCTACATCCTAGTGCTTTACACCCTTCGGGTAAATCACAAATCTCATATGTATGATGTTGCAAAAGTGAATCAATCTCACTATTCACAGCTTCCTTCCAATAAGGTGCGTCTGGTATAGACATGGCTTCTGCGTAGGTTCGTGGTGCATTCTCTATAAGAAAAACCAGAAAATCATCACCAAATGATTTTTCCTTACGAGCTCGTTTGCTACGTCGAGGTTCATCTTCTATGTGTTCTCCATCATGTGTGGAAATTATAGAAGTACTAGTCTGATCTGTTGGGAAGCTCGTTTCCCGTTGTTCAAGTGTCCTTTTTTGACATTTCTTATCATCCCAAGGAAAAATATTTTTAAAGAACGATGCATTCCGTGATTCCATTACTGTGTTTACATGGATATCAGGTATATCAGATTTGTGAACCAGAAACCGATAGGCACTACTGTTGTGTGCATATCCTATGAAAACACAGTCAACTGTTTTAGGTCCAATCGTGACCTTTTTCGGAGGTGGTACTGCGACTTTTGCAAGGCACCCCCACACTTTGAGGTATTTGTACGAAGGTAACATACCTTTCCAAAGTTCATATGGCGTCTTGCCAGTAACTTTATGTGGTATTCTGTTGAGGATATAGTTCGTAGTAAGCAAAGCTTCCCCCCACATTGACCGGGGTGCTCCCGATTCTTGCAACATTGCATTCATCATTTCTTTGAGAGTTCGGTTTTTCCGTTCCGCAACTCCGTTATATTCTGGGGAATAGGGAGCTGTGGTTTGATGTATGATGCCATTTTGTTGGCAAAAGTCATTAAATGGACCATCATACTCACCTCCTCTATCACTTCGAACTATTTTAATAGTTTTACCTAGTTGGTTTTCAACTTCAAGTTTATACTCCTTGAATTTAGACAAAGCTTCATCTTTGCTACGTAACAAGTATACATAACAATATTTTGTATGATCATCAATGAATGTCACAAAATACTTTTTACCACCTCTAGTTTGTATAAATTTCAGATCGCAGAGATCTGTGTGTATTAAACCAAGAGGTTCTGTTTCTCTATGTACTTGAGACGATGGGGTTTTTGTGAGTTTAGATTGTACACAAACTTCACATTTATCTTTTGGTGCTTTCACTTTTGGAATAAGGTTCAAATTCATTAACCTTTGTATGGATTTATAATTCACGTGGCCTAATCTTTCATGCCAAACATTAAAAGACTCAACCAAATAAACAACAGAATTATTATTAATAGCATTGTCAGCAATTACACCATTAAGGTTTGTAACTTTATCAGTACGGAGGACTGTCGTAACACACAACTTGACAAGTCCTCCTTTTTCAAAACCCCTTCCCAAATAAACCCCATTCTTCCTAAGGATTAATTTGTCAGCTTCGAGGTTGACGCTGAATCCTGCCTTGCTCAAGAGAGTTCCTGAAACTAGGTTCTTCCTCATGTCCGGCACGTGCTTGACATTGGTGAGTGACAGCTCACGTCCTGAAGTCAGCTTCAGAACCACCTTGCCGCGACCTTCGATCTTCGAGAAGGCTGTGTTTCCCATGAACAGCTGCTCCTCTGTTTTGCTTTTCTGATAAGTTGTGAACATCGACCTATCAGTGCAGATGTGAGTGGTTGCTCCAGTGTCATACCACCATTCCTTGGGATTGTCATCGACCATGTTTACTTCGTTCACAACCGCACACATCTCTTCTTCAGTGATGTTAGCTTCAGCCTTTTTGTTACCCTTGGGTTTGCTCCTGCAGACATCAGACTTGTGACCCAGTTTGCCACAATTGTGACATTTCCCTTTAAACTTCTGTCCTGGTTTTGCAACCTTCTTGAAGTTTGTTGAGGATGTCGGTTTTAGGGACTGTTGAGAAGAGCTCCTCTTCCTTTTCCCGTTATTGTTGTGCTCAGCCACATTAACATTGTGTAGATCCGGGGGAGAGAAATTAGCACGGTTTCTGTCCTCCATTTGGAGCCTTGTGATGACATCAGAGAGAGACATCGGCTTCTTCTTGTGCTTAAGGTAGTTCTTAAAACTTTGCCAGCTTGGGGGAAGCTTCTCAATGAAGCAATTGACAGTAAAAATCTCACAGATTTTCATTCCCTCAGCCGCTATCTCATGGCACAGCAAAGTCAAAGCATCGACTTGTTCCATGATAGGCTTGGAGTCCACCATCTTGAATTCCAGGAACTTCGCAACGGCAAACTTCTGACAACCAGCATCGTCAGATTTGTACTTCTTCTCCAAGGCCAACCAGAGTTCCTTAGAAGTCCGTACTTGACTGTATACTTGATACAGTGGATCAATGAGGCGGCCTAAGATCCAACCTCTACACACAAAATCTGCATGTTTCCATGCATCAACAGAAGCAAGAACGTGAGAGTCTTTGTTTCCGAGTGGAACGATCGGTGGATCCTCCTTCAGAAACTTCTCACAGTTCAAGTTACTCATGTAGAAGAGCATCTTATTCTGCCACGTTTTGAAGCCTTTGCCGTCGAATTTTTCCGGCATTAACCCTTGTGCCATCGCAGCGGGTAACTGAGACATCCCATAGTTGTCTTGGGAAACAGTCGGTGTTTGCAGACGAACTCCGGTCAGATCTCTGGCCACGGAGTCAACATTCGTCTCAGTAACAGGGTTGTCATTCCCACTCATATTTACATCATCATCCACCATTCTGATAACAGAAAAACAGAAGCGATATTAATAAGGATATTTGTTTCGCAAACTCTTTCGCGGAAACAGAAACGATTCTTGTACAGAATGTTTAAACCAAAAACGTTTGTAAGAAAACAAATTTCAGAAACGTTTTTCGGAAATTGCAGAAACGTTTTTAAGAAAACGCAGAAAATATTTTGAAAATACAGAAACGATTCGCGGATAAGTAAAACAGATCGCAAACTCCGTTTTTGTTTTTAACAGAAAGAAGTGATAAATAACATTCAGCAAATTCTCAATCCGATCAAGCGGTAAGCGTTGAATGGATTTTTCGAATTAAGATTGTTGGACCGCAAAACAGAACTGAGAATACCGAATGTAAAAATAAGAACGAATTAAGAAAGATTGATAAAACCTGATTCTTAAAACACGTATGAAAAACGGAGTCGAGATTTCTCTCTTTCCTTAATTCGAAAAATCGCCCGTAGTGTGACGGTTCGATACGATTACGAATCCCAGGATAAAACCGTATATGAAAACGATATGCAACACCCAAATCGTAGTCTGGCGAACGCGAGATGCTATGAATACTCTCGAGACTTACTTGCAGGAAGATGTAGAACTTTACGTTGTTTTCTGTTTTTTTTTTTGAAAATTTCAGAGTAATCGGAGAAGACGATGGAGTTCGGTTTTTAATAAACCGGAAGGGCGCGAATTGAACCGGCACAATGTTTCATTGCACCCCGGTTTAATGTTTCGCTGAACCAAAACGAAATGCCCCAAAAAGAACTAACTTATGGACCGAAGGCCCAATTGCCCAAGCCCAAGCCCAAGCCCACGACGCGGTTCGGTGGTGGTGGTGGTGCGCGCGTGGTCGATCCATCTTCCACTCCATGTATGTTGTTGATCATCAACCATGATGTGTCTTATTATATAGTAGAGAGAAAATCTCTCCACTTCCAATGTGGGACAAAATTTGTTATGTCTCCCACATCATACTTTGACCAAACAATTTCTCATTCACCAATTCTTCAAATTTATCATATGAGCATTCAAAGTTGTAGTCCATATTACAACCTTTCTAATGAGCTCATAATCCGATAATTCCGGGCAATGACCTTGCCGGAAAAGACACCGGAAAAGTGACTCAACCTCACTTATTATTTTAAGTTCCAACACAAACTAGAAAGAACGAGACGAATATTAAATTACGTTTTGAAGAACAAAACACTTTTTACTACATTAACCTTTGAATAACATCAAAGGGCCAAACCAGTAAGAAGAACTAACACTCTGAGATCTCGTTTCTTTTTTGGGACACCGTCTTTGTCTTTGTCCAAAGCTTAACTCAACATTACCTGGTTTTGGACCTACTATCATTTAATTGGTTTCGTTTATTTTGTTTTATTGTTTTAACAGTTTATTTCTATGTTATGCTTAACAAGAAAACGACAAAATATTGGGATCCATTACAAAATAATTAAGATATGGATTTTAGATCTACATCATAACAAGGAAAGAAGACAATGACAATTCTCCGAAAAAATATAATGATTGATATATTCAATAATTTGCTTTTCGTTCTTGTACTTAAAGAAGGATTTATTAGCCAAAAATTCTTGTATGTCATTCGGATTTCGGCAACAACTTTAATGTCTTTGTATTCTATGTTTCAAATGTCTCTTAAATATCCCCTTTATAAAGCAAAACAAAAAAAAACAAAAAAAATAGAGTTGCTAAATAATCAAAACCATTGCCACATGACAATTTTTTTTTATTTTTTGGTTTAATGTTGCACTTGAGAAATCACCCCTTTATATTACTTATTTACATTTAGGCATCAATATTTCGTCTTTTCTTCATGAAAATTAGGAATGTAAGAACCACAAAGCTTCATACTCGTGAAGGGAAAAAGGTTAGGCAAAAGACTTAAGCCGAAATGTGTTTTTTTTTGGGGCACAATACCAAAAACAAAATGCCACAAAAGAGATAAGAAGAGAGCCTGCTAAGTTTTCTACGAACTATTCCAACCAAAAGAAGAAAGAAAGGAAAAAAAAAAAAAAAGAATCTGTTCAGTTCTCAATAATACCAAGAGCTTCTTTGATGTTGCAAATCCACTTCTCAAGAATCATTACCATCAACTTGTGTTGTTGCCTCTGGGAAGCCTCTCTCTAAACCTGCATTAGATTCTTCTGCTTCTTCCTCCGTTTCTTCTCTTTTTTCAAACAAATTCGCCAAGAACCCACCTTTTGATGAAGCAGAGCGATCAGGATTTGCTTCAGAAGCAATGGCTGAAGCACTCATTTTCTTGTTGCCAAGCTCTAGCTGAAGCTCCTCTGGCACATCATCAACAGGAGAAGCAGAAGACTTCTCATCCTCAGTTCCTGATCGCTTAGTCTCGTTCTGAAAGAGTTCAAGGCTCAGCGTCGAACTGGTTCCCCTGTTTCCCTTTCGATCCGTTTCAGTTGCTGGAAAAAAATCAACCAAAGTAGTAGAAACTTCAGCAATTGAATCTTTAAGTGAAGTAGTAGTAGTAACTGTAACTGTAACTGCTGTCTTACTTTCAGCACAAGCTTCAGAATCAGATCTCAGGACAGTTTGATCGTCTTTGTGTGCATCATCACTAGCAAACTGTGGCATCAGAGAGAGAGTTTGACCTTCAGGTTCAGTGAGTTTCTCCTCTGCAGAAGAGCCTCCAACATCTTTCATCTCTGTATCCATATGGTCATTCATCTCATGAATAGCCTCAGAACCAACACCATCGTGCACCATAGCAGATTGGTTTTTATCGGTTTGATTCCAATTATCTTTCGTCCCCTGAGGTGGAGTTTGTTGGTTTAAAGAAGGAACTGGGATATCTTCTCTTGCATACATCTTAGCTTGGGGAAACAAATCAGTTGTTGGGGTAACTGGATTGACTTTGTCTGGTAAGAAAACGAGGCCTTTCAGTTGCTTATCCGTGTCAGCGACCTTTACGTTGAGGAAATATCCAGCCTCGAAAGAACCTTCAACCACACCAGAAACAACTTGACCTATCAGATTCTCATCAGTGGTGTAAGTAACAACTTGATGCTGAGTCTGTCCTTCATCATCTCTGCGAGGACGACCTCTTTTTCGCTTGTTTTGAGTAGATGAGCCTGAGCCTTGATTCTGTTGGTCCATTATGATCTTTTCAACTTCAAAGTCTTCTTCTTGATCAACACTTTTCCTCTGTCAAACAAAACAGAAACAAAAGTATCTTTTAAGTTTCATCGCTGTGCTCATAATTAGCATTATTATACAGAAAATTACTCAAAGCCAAACTTCAATCATTGTCTTATATGAATAAAAGCACTTGTTAATGAATCTAACACCAAAACAAGATCACTCAAACAACTTGAGATGAAAAAAGAAAGATATACAGTTCAATAAAAATCAACAATTTAATGCTCAAGATAGATGAGATTGCAAAAACTTTTGATGCTGTAACATACTAATCTGTTAGCCTAACCACATAACAAAACTACAACTTCCAGTTCAAGGAACAAGTTGCCATTTTTGTTCAATCATACAATTTGGTGGCCATGTCAAAATATGCTCAACAATGACAAATCCATATAGCAATAAAACGACTGAAACAACAGTTTAATACCGATTCAACAGTATAAATGAATCAATCCTTCTTTCCTTTTTTTTCCCTTAACCCTAGCAAGTTTCAGTTCCCATTGAAATCATAGATTGGAACATTAAATAGTCTATGATCATTTGCATAAAGCCACGGAAACTACTAATGGACCACCAATCTCAACGATTACAACATAACCCGAGAATCTAACACAAACAAACAGAGCAATGAAGGTAAAAACCTAGATTCCACAACACCCTAAAAAAAGCAATTGATCAAAAAACGAAAACTTTATCGGGAAAAGATAGACTCACCGTCACGGCGAGGTTCACGCCGCGGAAATGCTTGTTTCCCGGAATCGGAGGTTTCTTCTGGGGGAAACACTGTCTCTCTAATGGTACGATGAGAGAAAAGAGTACAAATACGGCGTGAGAGTGCGTATTTGAATACGTATTTCGTATACAGTATCCGTAGATTCTCGTTCCCTTTGGTTCGTCTTCCTCGTCGCGTGGCCTTTCCTCTCTTTTCTTTTTTTTTGTTTCTTTCTCTCTCTCTCTCTCTTCCTTGGTGTGATTTTCGTTTTTTGGGGGAATTTGGAAAATAATTAATATTAATTTGAATTTGACTTATATGGGCCAAAATGTTTTCCTGATTCAGGCCCAATAAACTCTAACCATCAATTTACACAAATAAAATCCGTTTTGAGAAAGCTGTATGGTTTACTCATTGATTGTATGCTACCTCACTTTAGATTTTGGTTTTTGTTTTCTAAAACACTATTTTTTTTTATCCAATCGTGATTTCGAAAAGAGAGAGGGCTGAATATAAGGAATTACCGAATCGTGAAATAAAAAATAGGAATTACGAGTTATTTAAAATGTATATATGTAGTTGTTAATTCTTTTTCTTCTAGAACGTATCACTTGTAAAATTGTAAAATCTTGAAAATCCTGTAAAATTTTTGCGTATATTTGTTTATCGGAAAATTCAGTTACGAAATCATCAGATTTTCTCTATGTTCTAAATATCCCCGATTTTTCCGATTAATCGTCCGATTAATCACTCCAAGGGGGGTAACCGTAGCGATTCCGATTTTGTCCGATTAATTACAATAATCGCCAATTAATTCTGTAAATCGTAGGTCAAATTTATACTTTTCTGAAATCTGATTGGCTCAGTTGATACTTGATTGTAAAATTCGATCCAAAAATAAAAGTTCATTCTGTTTAGAGTTATTTTAACCAAAAAAATATGTGATTAATCGTTTTCAACAAATCAATTTTAGGATTTATCTTCTAAACACAAACTTTGACTATTTTTGTCTTATGTAGTATATGTGAATTTGAAAAAATATTTAATCTAGGTTGGAAATATGTGATTTTCATACTAATGTGTTATTTTATATATTAAATGATTAAAAATATATTAAAATAAGGGCTGTTTTCACTTTTACACCACAAATTGAAGTCAAATGCAAAACTAACCTCTTCAATTTTTTTTTATTTTTTGTCCAATTATTTACGAGAATGCCATTACTATTTCGAGTGGTAGACCTCAACAGAGGTCTACGAGAGCTGCATAAAGACCAAATACCCCTCATCTTCTACACTTAATTTCCAAAATGCCATATCATCAATATTGTCAACCACCATTTTCGCTCAATTTGGAGCTGTTAATGCTCCGAAAATTCACTTTTGAGCTACCATTTCTCATTCTCTCAACTCATAAACTCTTATTCTTCCATTTTCTCCCTATTTTCATCCCAAAAACTCTATAAGCAAACTCAAATCTTGGATCTTGGCATTTCCGATTGTTTAGCTTACAGCAACGACCGGAGCTCGTTACTGAAGGCTTAAATCGAAGTTATCAGCCCTCGAATAGCCTTTCTCCAACGCCCATGTAACTTTTCTTCCAAAATTCTAAGATTTTCAGTTTTGGTCCGCGAATGTAGACCTCAGTTGAGGTCTACTATGACTTAGTAGACCTCAGTTGAGGTCTACTTTACGTAGTAGACCTCAGTTGAGGTCTACTGGTCAACCGTTGCCATTTCCTTTGCAAAAAAAAAAAAACTAGTCGTAGACCTCCACTTAGGTCTACTACACGTGGAGGTTAGTTTTGCAATTGATCGAGAAAAATGTTTTTTCCTGTAGACCGATGTGGAGGTCTACTCCACGTGGAGGTTAGTTTTGCAATTGATCGAGAAAAATGTTTGTTGGAGGTCTACGGCTTAGGTCTACCTACAAAAAAAAAGGTCTACCGTTAAGGTCTACGGGGTCTGGTAGACCTCAGGTGAGGTCTACGGGGTCTGGTAGACCTCAGGTGAGGTCTACTAAAATATCTGGTCAACGCAAAAAAATTGAGGTCTACAGAAAAGGTCTACCAGAGGAAAGTCAAACTTGGGTCAACTGAAAACTAACCATTTTGAGGTCTACTTTTTGCGGTAGATCTACATGGTAGACCTCGTTTTGCTCCGTAGACCAATTAAGAGGTCTACTAATCAAAACGAGGTCTACCACAACAAACATTTTTTTCGATCAATTGCAAAACTAACCTCCACGTGGAGTAGACCTCCGCGGTAGACCTCCGGTCAAAAACATTTTTCTCGGTCAATTGCAAAACTAACCTCCACGTGGATAGACCTCAGTTGAGGTCTACGACGTAGATCTACGTTGTAGGTCTACTATTATGTGTTATTTTGTAAATCGTTTTTTTGGTCAATATATCTAGTATTTTGAAATTTTTCTTGAACAGTTGGGTTTTTTAACTTGTTTACTTGCTTATATATAATTTTCAAATGTTCATTTGGTGTGATTAAGGCTCTATTCGGTTTTCTTTTAAATTAGTTAACTAGCTTAATTTATCGGTAGACCGATGTGGAGGTCTACACGTTAGGTCTACTGCTTAGGTCTACTCTACTTATGTTGTTTTGTTTGTTTGTTTTTGTTGCAGAAAATGGTTTGTTTAGCTTCCGTCTATGAAAAATGGCTGATGGTAGAAGACATGTCATGGCATTTTGAGGTGGATAAAGGAAAAGGAGGGAGAGTGTTCTACTTGCGGGATGGTTGTACCCATGAGGAGCTTGTGAGAATGGTACAGTCTGACTATATGTTGGATATGGAAGCAGAGCTGGTGTAGATATCTTATCCATTGCCAGATGTGATTACATGTGTTTTTAAAAATTGAATCGTTTGCACTGATTTAGGTGAACAACGAAGATGTAGACTGAAAACGAGGTCTACGCGGTAGGTCTACGCAGGAGGTCTCCAGCTTTTTCATGTTTTTTTTATCTAAGTTAATACGAGTCGCAACCTATGCAGCTTTTTCATGTATCAGAACACTTGCACTAATTCGAGATTTACATTAGAGGTCTACTCCGAAAACATTTACATTATGATTCATCAACAAGGTTATAGGTTACACCAAAAACAAATAGAGCGTTAGTTATAGGTACACAGAAAAAATGGTACCATAACGCTTTTCCAAAGTAAACCCAGTTAATATGCAAAGATATCTAGCTAGCTATATCTCCAGATCATCCCAATCACGTTCTGGTGGTCCGCGAAGCAGATTCGCTCACTCCTAAATCATTCCGGGTGCAATTTCATGCGCTGACGAAACAAGTCCAAGACTGCATCCATGTGCTGAAAATATTTTTGAAATATACATGCACGTTAGAACGCTGAAGACATGAAAAGCATAAGAATAAAGGTCTACTGGAAAGGTCTACTGCAACGGTCTACTGCAACGGTCTACTTCAACGGTCTACTGGATAGGTCTACTGGATAGGTCTACAGGAAAGGTCTACTGAAACGGTCTACGCGCATGAAAAGCATAAGAATAAAGGTCTACTGCATCTGTCTACTTCATCTGTCTACTGCAACTGTCTACTGCAAAGGTCTACGTAATCGGTCTACTGGAAAGGTCTACTGCAAAGGTCTACTGGAAAGGTCTAAGTGCATGAAAAGCATAAGAGTAAAGGTCTACTGGATCTGTCTACTGCAAAGGTCTACGTAATCGGTCTACTGGAAAGGTCTACTGAAAAGGTCTACTGGAAAGGTCTACTGAAAAGGTCTACTGGAAAGGTCTAAGTGCATGAAAAGCATAAGAATAAAGGTCTACTGGATCTGTCTACTGACCAGCTCCTAAATTGAAAAACCTTCACAAACAACATAAAATTTCAATTTGTTTTCAGAGAAGACAAACTATGGAAGATCCAAGCAAATAAAGGGTTTTACCCATAATCTCTACCACAGAGGTCTACCACAGAGGTCTACAACAGAGGTCTACAACAGAGGTCTACCACAGAGGTCTACAACAGAGGTCTACAACAGAGGTCTACCACAGATCTGAGAAAACAAAACCTCAATTTATTACAGATCGAGAGAGAAAAACTTACAGCGGCGGTGACGGTGGCGATCAGAGAAGGAAGAAAAACTGCATATTCCCATCTCATTTTCTCCCATCCTTGTTTTCCCAAATCCTTTCTCTAGCTCCTCTCTCAATATTAAGCCAAAGACAATGGCAAATGGAACTGATTAAGAAGCTCCTTAATAAGATATGTTGAATCATTTCAAAAGAAGCATAAGAAAGAAGTCCCAAAAGAGAATCCTTGGATTCCAAAACCATGAGAAACGAACCTGCAACCGGATCTAGAAATTGGCCAAGCGTCGTGGAAGAGGACATGAGGGATGCTACGAGGACCGAGGGGAAGACGAGGGATGCTACATGGCCAAACCGCGACCGCCGCAGCACCGTTTCAGGAGAGTTTCATATCTGGAGGATTTGAGAGTAGATCCAGGAAAGGAGAACAGTACAGCTTTAGATCTGATGGAGCTGAAGTTGAGAAAGGAAGAGAGAAGCGTCGCCATAGTCTCTGGAAGAAAAGATTGGAAAAAATGATGGCCAAAACGGAGAAGAAGAGGAAGAAGAAATTGACGGAGGATAAGAGAGAGAGAGGCGTTGATGAAAGAGAGTTTCACATAATTTTTTTTTTTCACAAAATTAGGGTTTCCCCTTTATATACCAGGATAAAACGGTTGGTAGATCTACATGGTAGATCGACATGGTAGATCTACATGGTAGATCGACATGGTAGATCTACATGGTAGATCTACATGGTAGACCTCCGTGGTAGACTTACTCGGTAGACCTCACACATTTATAGATTTTAACCTAAATGTCTTTACTTATCTATAAATGATTCATTTGTATGCAATAATATTTTTGGTAGATGATAATGTCTATCTTTTAGTTATTCATACAAGTTTTTTTGTCAAATTATTATTTTTTTTAATTTTTAATTTAATTTTAAGATTCAATTATTTGGTAGATCTACATGGTAGATCTACATGGTAGACGTACCCGGTAGACCTCACACATTTATATGTTTTAACCTAAATGTCTTTGCTTATCTATAAATGATTCATTTGTATTCAATCATATTTTTTGTAGATGATAATGTCTATCTTTTATTTATTCATACAGGTTTCGTTGTCAAATTATTTTTTATTTAATTTTTAATTTAAATTTAAGAATTAATTATTTGGTAGATCTACATGGTAGATCTACATGGTAGATCTACTTTACCCTAAACCCTAAATCGAATAATTTAGATAAAATTTTGTAACAATGTGCTTGCCCTATTGTCATTTTACAGTTTGGATAACAAATAAACGAACATTGAATCGTATAACAAACCAAAAACAACAATTGGTCTAGAAATTTTCAAAACCCTACAACTTACACCATTCAACCCTAAACAATCTACTCAAACTCTTATCCTTATGAACTATATATTCATGATATTTATAGATTCATGCATTTTTCTGAGATCATATTTTTAGTAGATGTTAAATGTCTATTATTTCGTTATTTCTGAAAAAAATATTTCAAAAAATATTTTTTTTTTTAATTTTAAATTTAAATTTAAGATTTAATTATGTGGTAGATCTACATGGTAGATCTACATGGTAGACGTACCCGGTAGACCTCACACATTTATAGGTTTTAACTTAAATATCTTTGCTTATCTATAAATGATTCATTTGTATGCAATAATATTTTTGGTAGATGATAATGTCTATCTTTTAATTATTCATACAAGTTTTTTTGTCAAATTATTATTTTTCAAATTTTTAATTTAAATTTAAGATTTAATTATTTGGTAGATCTACCTGGTAGATCTACCTGGTAGATCTACATGGTAGACCTCACACATTTATATGTTTTAACCTAAATGTCTTTACTTATCTATAAATGATTCATTTGTATTCAATCATATTTTTTGTAGATGATAATGTCTATCTTTTAATTATTCATACAGGTTTTGTTGTCAAATTATTTTTTATTTAATTTATAATTTAAATTTAAAGTTTAATTATTTGGTAGATCTACATGGTAGATCTACATGGTAGATCTACATGGTAGATCTCCATGTTTGTCTACCACAGCGTCTGGAGGTTAAAATCGTAATCGTGACATGCGTTTTTTTGTTTGTTCATAAGAGAGTGTGAGGTACTGTTACTGTAGAAAAGGTTAGTTTTGCAATTGTTTCAAATTGTGGTCTAGTTGAATAGAAAAAAACAATTTATGGTCTATTTTTGGCAATTTCCCCTTAAAATAAACCTAAAATTCCGCCCCGATTAATCCCCGTATTATTAACGGTTTTATGAAAAATCGCTAATCGCTGCCCGACCGAATAATTACCGAGAAGCGATATTTTGAACGTAGGATTTTCTATTAAGAAAATATGTATGTCGTCATTGTAAGAAAAAAGCAAAATATATATATATATAAATATATATATATATAACATGCAAACAATATACAACTATACAAGCAGACAATTATGTTGTCTCAACCTCTAGTTCTCGTTTATTTTTATTTTATTTTTATTTTTTTCCTTTTTTTTGTGATAATCGTGTTGATCTCAAAGGCTTTCTAGGCTCAAAGAATAATTTCACGAGGTCTTGCATGTACACGTTTAGAAATATTCCAAATTTAAAGTGTAGCTAGGCCAAGATGACTCGATCGTAGGATTCTCTCACTTGAAAGTTACTACTGGTCGAAGGCAACTTGGTTAATGTTAAATTTTAAGGAGGCATTCTATAAAGGTTTTAAAGCAGTTGTTAGTTATCCTTTTCTTTTGTTCATATATATTGGTGTCACATCCTTATCTATGTTTCGTTGAAGAACTGGTGTAGATGATGCTCGGGTTACAAGAAAAGTCGGAGAAAATGAGGGAAATTATGTAGTTTTGTCAAGGAGAGAATATATGCCAAAACTAATTAATATCTTATCCACATCTTCTTTCAAACGATTCCCTTGGTCTATATATTTTTGCAATATCAATAAAAAACTTACACATATACAGTATATATATGTGTGTGTGTGTGTGTGTGTGTATACAGTTCACATTCATAAACCTATATATGCTGAATTTCGTAAATCACATAAATTTTTGAGGACAAATATACATACAATAGTGTATTGTATATTGTATATATGCAGTTGCTTAGTCGAATATTATGACAAGTTAACGAATTGATTCTCGCCCGACAAAAGGCATAAATTAAGATAATGGTTTTCGTTGGCTTATTATCTGATCTAATCAGATCTCTTAAGGCCAAAATTTGGTTAGTAAAGCGTGTGACTTGACTAGTAAGCAACATAACCCTTACATCATTCTAAGTAAAGATTACCCATTTTCATGTTTGGCAAAATAAGATATTTTTTTGGTTTGCATTTAATTAACTTTTCAAGTACAATGACGTGATGAATCATGATCTAGCTAGTTCTAATGTTTTCTTGTCGGAATTTATCGGCATAATTATAACAACACATACATTTGGTTTCTTCTCAAATTGATTTTTCTCTTTTTCGTTTGTTGTTCTTTCGAAAAGTATGTTTAAATTAAGTGATTATAGGCTTGTAGTCTAGAGTTCAACGTCGGTTAAATTTCATGAGATGTATTGGCGACTATAGTATTCATTTATTGGCTACAAATTTTTAGAAAAGTTCTGATTTATAATGAGATCCGATTTAAGAAAATCTTTTGATTGTTTATTCGTATATTATTTACTGTATAAAAGTCATTTACTTGAATGATTCGGACGACGTGTAGCTAGTCTTATAGTTGTTACTTTTTGTCTGCTATAATTCTATAAGAAACGAAATGTTGGTCTGAGACAGTATTGTAATTGGTGTATACTGGGACTTCATTAGCTGTGATGTTCCTTATCATACCGTACCATCCCACGACCATGAATGTCTGCATCGAATCTGTTTCAGTTCTCATGTATCATCAAAATGCTTTTGTCAATTCAATCATCTTGTTTTCTTCCAATCTTCCATCCGGCATATATCTATTTTTTTGTTCGTTTACAACTCACATGCACACATAACCGGTCTTTCCTTATTATGTATTAGTTATAAAACTAAATTGGATATTTAAAAAACGAGTCAATGATATTGATCTATCAAACAAGTGTTTAGCTTTCCATCAATGACCGGTCAAAAGTTTGATCTAATGATCTGGTATCTGTCGATCTGAGTCCAATTTATACTAAACATACTAAACTCTTTCGATATCGAACAATTTCTTCTTTCACACTCACAAATTAACGAGTTATCTCTTTTTAAAAAGATTACTTCCGCTAGTCCAATCTCAACAAACTATCAATTCAGTATGTTTTGACATCGTTTAAGCTTCTCACACTACAACATTTTGTTTATTGGTGATGAAAAATATATCGCTACGAATATTTACTGACAAACAAAATTTCGTCTCTAAATGCGTATCACTAACATTTGATGTGTGTGTTTTTTTTTTTTTTTTTTTTTGGTGGCGGAATAGAGGCTAAACTTTTATGTAACAAAAAACATATAGGGAAATGTTACTAATTTAGAGAAAAGTTGTTACTAGTCCATGCAGTTGTTTTCTCGTATTGTTATCAATAAGTGTTTATATTGTGAATTTTCTTATAACATAGATTAATAAATCCATAAAAATTCCAAAGTATCGTATATGATCTTATGGCCATTTTCTGATTTGAGGGTTCAGGAAATCCGTGAAAACAAATATATTGATGTTCAACGAGATAACTCGACTAATATATTTGTTCTTACGTATGATATTTACTTCCAAGTATAAGATAAGATGATCAAATCAACAATTCCATACATATACGTAAAAGAAAATATATATTTTTCCATATGAACATATCGAGGGTTGAATTGACGACAAATACCGAAAACATAGATACAAATACAATTAATCTAGTATATCTCTCTCAGTGGATTAGGACAAAAGAAAAATGACCTTATATATATGTTTAAGTACTGTTTTTGGTCCCCCAAGAAGAAGAAGATGAAATAAGAAGAAGATGAAAAAGAAATGAAGATAGGAGATAGGAACAGTGTCACGAGGATTGCTTTGGATCTTCTCGGAACACATCTTGTCTATGTCTCCTTGTTTTGTCTCACTAGCACGTGAGATTGGAGTTTCTTCCTCTTCGTTTATCCAATAATAACATTTCTCTCGTTTTAAAAAGTCTTATTGTGTGCGTCACTATTTAAGCTTCGGTTATGCTGCCTAATTTCTCAATTCACATTTTGTGATTTTGTCGGATGTAATTCGGTATAGGCATAAGAGATATCCTAGGTGATGTTTTGGACATCTTGATTTTGAATTTGTCTCCACTATGGTGTGGTTTATATTGACGAGAAATATATTTTTGTTTCCCCTTGTTATATAATACATGGTTTTAAAATGTCTTATATAGTTCACAAATTACAATGGTTCTAAATGGTATCGCCTTTATAAAAGTTAAGCAAAAATTATGTTGTTGTTGTTGATAAAACCATATCAATTCAAATTTTGTTTCCGCTGTAAGCTTTCATCAGTGATTTGTTTCTTGTTTTGTTTTTTAAACATTTGTCAAGTGACTTAAAACATTAAAATGGCAAAAATATGATTGTAAAAGAACTTTGTTGTTAATGCTCGACATCTCAATTTAAAAGTTAAAAATTATATTCTGGTCGTAAAAATTGGATCTAGATGTAATGTAATGTAACCAATAGACTCTTGTACATGTACCCAAAATCTTCTTGGACCTATAAATTTAAAGAAGAAGAAAGCAAGAAAAATGATGCCTAGGCAAATCTTTTTGCCTGTCTTTTCGGGTTAATATGTCCTTTGCCACAATAATTTCAAGCATTAAAATATCCTATTTTCTTAGAAAATAAATTAGTTTGGAATCTGTCTTGTCTCTAATGTTATAGGGTCTATTAATTTTTAACCCTTTTATATATAGATGGGCAAATCTTCTGCTACAAAGTTGCTGCAAAGATATGGGCAGCAATTTTGTTTTTACAAAAGTGAATTATCGGTCCTTAGTCTATATATATTCGAACTTAAGGCACTTTCTCACATCCCGCTTGAATGAAAACCATAGGTGTGTCCCTATCCGGATTATAGACTACATTTATGCAGCTTTAATTATAAAATAACGAGATAAATATCTATTATAATATTTTAAGGTTACTTTTTTTCACACTACATGAAAAGTTGATATGTGTCTCTCTAATTTGATGACAAGTGTAATTTTTAATCCTTTTTAAATTATAATTTATTTTTCTTGTACTTCTTTTTGGGTTTTCATTACCTTTAATTTAAAAACAATTATTCCTTACCAAATCAATTCATATGTATTCATTATAATTTTTTTTGTCTACTAACATATATAATTTTATTCAAATAAAACACTCAATTTTTTATTCAACATTATTAGAAAAAATTATATATGTACTTAACAAAAACTAATTATTAAAAATCATATAAAAATTAGTTTTAAATAAATTTGAAAAAAGTTTAACTATACAATCAACAAAAAAAATATATATTTTACTCAACATTATTAGAAAAAACATATATGTACTTTAACATAAACTAAATTTAAAAAAAACTATATCAAAACTTTTCTAAATATTTAACTAGAATATCAACAAGAAAACATATAAATCATGTGTAAAATATACTTTCAAAATATTTATTTTTGTCGATTTTTTTTTTCAATCACTTACCTACATAAATATGTATATTAACTACACATTTACTAGAAAACCTGTAAATCAAGTATAAAATGTAACTTCCAAAATATTTATTTGTTTTGATTTTTTTTTTGAATTACTTACCTACATTAATATGTACATTAACTACACTTCTACTCATACTAAAATTTATTTGATTAAAAAATTAAAAAATATTGGGATTAAATGTGATTACATGTTCCTCCTCACCAAACCAATCCCTATGTATACATATAATTTTTTTTTTTGTTTACTAACAAATATATTTTTTTTCAATTAAAACACTTAATATTTTATGCAACATTAATTAGAAAAAGATATATATGTACTTTAACAAAAACTAATTATTAAAAATCATATAAAAATTTGAAATTTTTTCTCAATATTTTACTCAACATTATTCAAAAAATATATCTATGTACTTTAAAAGAAATTACATTTTAAAAAACCTTATCAAATTTTTTGAAGTTTTTTTGGGTTTTTCGGGTTTAAGATATAAAAACCGTTTCGGGTTTTTTCAAATTTTGGTTCGGGTTCGGTTCGGTTTTTTTCGGGCGGCGGGTTCGGGTAAAAGTCTCAGGCCTAAGAAAACCTGTAAATCATGTTTAAAATGTAACTTTCAAAATATTTATTTGTTTTCATTTTTTTTTAATCACTTACCTACATTAATGTTTAAATTAACTACACATTTACTCATACTAAAATACTAAAATTTATTTGATTAGAAAATAAAAAAATATTGGGACTAAATATGATTACATGTTCCTCCTTATCAAACCAATCCCTATGTATTCATTATAATTATTTTTGTCTACTAACAAATATATTTTTGTTCAATTAAAAACTCAATATTTTTTTCAACATTAATTATAAAAAACTATATATGTACTTTAACAAAAAATAATTATTAAAAATCATATCAAAATGATTTTCAATCAATTTTGAAAAGAAATTTAAATATACAATCAACAAAAACAAATTTGAAATTTTTTCTTTTGATTACATAATTAGAGGATTTATTTAGATCACTAACCAAACACTCAATATTTTACTCAATATTATTAGAAAAAACAAATATGTACTTTTTAAAAACATATCAAAAATTTAGAAAAGAACTTTAACTATAAAATCAACAAGAAAACCTCTAAATCATGTATAAAATGTAAACTTCAAAATATTTATTTTTTATTTATTTTTTAATCACTTACTTACATATATGTATATTAACTACACATTTACTAGAAAACCTCTAAATCATTTATAAAATGTAACTGTCAAAATATTTATTTGTTTTGATTTTCTTAAATCACTTACCTATATTAATAAGTACATTAACTACACATTTACTGAAACTAAAATTTATTTTATTAGAAAAAAAAAATATTGAGATTAAATGTAAAATAAGCTCAGCTCAATATCTAATGTCTAATAATTCTTCATACTTTAAAAGAAAAGAGAAATTAATATACAACGAGCATGAGCTCATAGGAAAACAATACAACAACAATTTAAGCAATACACACCTTCAAAACCACCAAATGGACAATATACTATTTTCATTATAATATATGAGTGTCATTTCCACCACCGTACGGAAATCAACTCCAACTAGACGATCTTTTGTACCACCGATCAAATAATACAATCAAATAATTCAAACTTCAAATATTATCTTCGATAACTATACTATCATCTTGAGACGACACCGTACGATGACTATAAGTTTTTTCAAAATTGTGGATCTCAACCCAAATTCATCAAGAAGATTAGATGTCAACCGAGTAATCAAAGACATATAAACAATGCAAAAACAAGCTATGAAAGAATAAACAAGAAATAGTTACAACCTTCAATACAATAATCTTTGCACAATTGTTTATAACAACAGTTGTTAAGTGTTTCAAATTATCCTCCAGATTTCGTAAAACTTCATTACAAAATGATTAAATTTCACTATAACATTTCTAATTTCAATGATATATAATTAGCATATAATATTTAATTCAATCATATCAAATTGAAAGATTGTTAAAAAAATATATGGTCGAACAAAAAAAAAAACCTACCACGTAGTAAATTTAAATGCATAATTTTGACAAGCATAAAATACTAATAATAAAAAATATATTTTTCAAAAATTCATAAGAACGAATTTCTGCGCAACGCGCGGACTTCTCCCTAGTATAGCATAAAATAGGTCACATAGTTAAAATGGAAATCAAATGTGATTAGCACAAGAAATCAACTAACGTGTAACCTGCGATCTATTATCTATGTAATCAGTAACCACCATGAATTAATAGACGAAAAAGGAACATATATGAATATATGATATAAAATATCGAAAATATATTTGGGGTTAAATGGATCACTAAAAGATATATGAAGCCATATAGGTAAATATCAGAAAATGAAGGACAAACAAAAACTTCGAAAAAGTTGGGGAAGCGAAATATGTAAAAGTCTTTTTTTAAAAAAAAAGTCACCACTCTAATATTTTGTTTTTAATGATGTTTAAATTTGACAAAAAGGATGTTTCAATTTGTTTTTTTTAATCACCAAATACACTACATTTGTTATAAGAAAATACGATATCGTACAAAAAATAATTTACTCATATACAGTAGATGAAAAAAATACCGAAAGTGTATGACTTTGTAGGCTTGGTCAAATTATCCGGGATCCGTGATCTGATATGATCCGTCCCAAAAAAATCGGATATCCGGGGCGCCCGAATATGGATCCGGATAATTAAAATTTTCAAGGACGGATATACGGATCCAGAGTTATATATTATATTAATAATTTTAGTATTAATTAATTTTAGTATTAATTAATTTTAGTTATAATAAGATTTCATGATGATTTTAAAAGTCTAAAATAATTTTAACATATAAGCCTATAAAGTTGGTAAATATATCTTCTAAAGGTTTTTAATATTCAATTCACAAATGTTTTTTCATTAAATATTTTCAATATTATAGGTAAAACTGCAAAATCGACATTTTTTATCTTTAATTTTTGGTCAAATTTAGAAATCTAAAACAAATTTTGCATAATTTAACCATTTTATTATTTTATAAAAAAAATATAATATTTATGAATATAAAATTTGATCCGGATCGGATCCGGATATCCGATTTTTTCACGGATACCCTTTATATCCGAATATCCTGATTCAAATCCAGATAGTAAATTCTCAGATCCGGATCCGAATCTCCTGAAAAAACCAGATATCCAATCCATGCCCAGGCCTACTATGTAGTTTGTTTAAAGGTACTGTGTAGGTAACTTATCTTGTGGGCTAATACACTAAAAATCAAGTTTTGCCATTTATGAACCGTTGTGGTTTTTGTTGGCCATTATAAACATATTATATGGCAAAATTATTCCCCTTTCTATACATTTTGGGAATTAGTGTTGTAACATCCATGAACCATAGAATCGTTATGAGCGATTGGTGTCGGTCGACATCGGTCCGATAATATGATGTTCGGTTCAATTTAATAGTCCGGTTATTGCCTGGTTTAAGGGAAAACCTAATTGTCAAGAATAAAAGTGTTCGTGGCCGCGAGTGGAGGCTGGTTTTCGAGAAAAAAGAAGAAGAGAATAAGGAGCTGAAAGTTTTTTGGGCGATTTCTGGAGTTTCTGGTCGTTTTTGTTGTGGTTGTTTGCTGTTCATCTCCTCCTTCCTCTTTTCAATCCCTTGTCAAGGTGAGTGCATGACCGTAGGCTCGCGAAATCTAGATTTGTGAAAGTGGTTTGAGTGATGGTTGATATTGTGATGATTTTCGTGCTGGATTATGTGTTATTTGTGTTTTGGATCGAGTGGATTGTAATGATTTTGTGTTTTTCGTGTTTCTGTGTTGTAAATTGATTTGGGCATCGATATGTGAGGTTGGTTTCAGGACGAAATATGAGCACTTTGAGTTTGTAATCATGCCTTTCGGTTTGACTAATGCGCCAGCAGCTTTTATGAGGTTGATGAACGACGTGTTCAGGGAGTTTTTGGACGTGTTCGATATCATCTTCATTGATGGCATTTTGGTGTATTTGAGGGGTCCAAAGGAGCATGCGACGCATTTCAGGTTAGTGCTGGAGAAGATTCGAGAGCAGAAGATGTTTGCTAAGTTGAGCAAGTGCAGTTTTTGGCAGAGAGAGATGAGTTTTATTGGCCACATTTTTTTTGCAGAAGGAGTTTCTGTGGATCCGGCTAAGATTGAGGCTATCAGAGATTGGCCTAGACCGAGTAGTGCTACCGAGATCAGAAATTTTCTGGGTTTAGCGGGCTACTACAGGAGGTTCGTCAAGGGCTTTGCGAGTATGTCTCAACCGATGACGAGGTTGACATGCAAGGATGTGCCGTTTGTATGGTCGCCGGAGTGCAAGGAGAGCTTTGGGAAGCTCAAGGAGATGGTGACTAGTACACCAGTGTTGGCATTACCCGATCCGGAGAAGTCTTATGTGGTGTATACAGATGCTTCTGGAGATGGTATGGGTTGTGTCTTGATGCAGGAGGGCTGAGTGATTGCCTATGCTTCGAGGCAGTTGCAGGGCAGTGAGCGCAACCGTCCTACGCATGATCTTGAGTTGGGAGCGGTGGTCTTCGCACTTAAGATCTGGAGGTCTTATCTCTATGGCGGAGCAGTGCAGATCTTCATAGATCACAAGAGTATGCATCATATCTTTACTCAGCCTTTGCTGAATGCAAGGCAGACGCGTTGGGTGGATTTTTTGGCAGATTATGATCAGGATATTGTCTACCATCCGGGCAAGGCCAATCAGGTGGCAGAAGCATTGAGTCGACGGAGAGTTGATTCAGCTAGAGAGCAAGATGTTGTGACATTGGTGAGTGAGCTGAGCACATTGCGTCTTTGTGCTATTTCAGAGGAGCCTTTGGGTTTAGAGGCAGCTGCTCAGAGAGATTTACGCAGTAGGATCAGAGTGGCTCAGCAGGGTGATCAGAGTTTGGTTGATGCATTGCGGGCAGCTGGTTCTGAGTATCAAGTCTCGGCGAACGGGACGATTTTGGTTCGTGGGCGGGTTTGTGTGCCCAGGGTTGAGGAGTTGAGACAAGAGGTCTTGAGAGAGGCTCATGCGAGCAAGTTCTCGATTCATCCGGGTGCGACCAAGATGTACCGTCACCTCAAACAGTATTATCACTGGGTGATGATGAAGAGAGATGTGGCTGATTGGGTTGCGAGGTGTAACACTTGTTCTTTGGTCAAGGCAGAGCATCAAGTTCTAGGTGGTCTTCTACAGAGCTTACCCATTCCGGAGTGGAAGTGGGATATGATCACGATGGACTTTGTTGTGGGATTACCTATCTCACGGACGTTTGATGCGATTTGGGTCATTGTGGATCGGTTGACTAAGTCCGCACATTTCTTGGCCATCAAGAAGACAGATGGAGCTGCTGTTTTGGCTAAGAAGTTTGTGCGAGAGATTGTGAGGCTGCATGGAGTGCCAGCCATTATTATGTCGGATAGAGATCCAAGATTTGCCTCAGTTTTTTGGAGGGCATTTCAGACTGAGATGGGCACTAAGGTGCATATGAGTACAGCATATCATCCACAGACAGATGGGCAGTCAGAGAGGACTATCCAGACTTTGGAGGATTTGTTGAGGATGTGTGTGTTGGATTGGGATGGCCATTGGGATGATCCTCTGTGTTTGGCAGAGTTTGCCTACAACAACAGTTTTCAGGCGAGTATTGGCATGGCTCCTTATGAGGCTTTGTATGGGAGACCATGTAGGACACCCTTATGTTGGATCCAAGTGGGGGAGCGCATCATCTATGGAGCTACTTTTGTTCAGGAAACGACGGAGAAGGTCCGTGTTTTGAGGCTGAACATGAAGGAGGCTCATGATAGTCAGAAGAGTTACGCTGACAGGCGGAGACGTGAGCTTGAGTTTCAGGTGGAAGATAGAGTGTATCTCAAGATGGCTATGTTGAGGGGCCCTAACAGGTTCATAGCAGAGAATAAGCTCAGTCCGAGATTTATGGGTCCGTTCCCGGTGGTGGAGCGAGTTGAACCAGTGGCGTATAGGTTGGACTTACCTCTGATCATGGGAGCCTTTCACAAGGTGTTTCATGTTTCGATGCTGAGGAAGTGCCTTCACTCTTCGGAGGAGTTAGTGGCTGAGATTCCAGAGAATATTCAGCCAGATATGACTGTTCCTGTGAGGATTCTCGAGAGGGGAGTCAAGGTTCTGCGGAATAAGAGAGTACCATTGCTGAGAGTCTTGTGAGACTGTAGCGGTACAGAGGAGGAGACTTGGGAGCCAGAGGCAAAGATGAATCTGAAGTTCAGGTCGTTGAGTGAGCTTCTTTCGTCTTTGTGGTTCCAGTTGTGATAATGTGGTGCTATGTTTTTATTTTTGTTGGTTTATGTATTTTCGTTTTGCGTTGTAACGATATACATTTTGATATTTATAAAATGGAGTTTCCTTATAATTTGTGTTGTGTTTAAGTGTTCGGATATTACGAGTTGAGTTGACCAATAGGGTCGTGAGACAGATCTAATCAGAGATGTTATAGGCGTTTCAGAATTATTACTCTTTATGTTTTAGGAGGCGGTGGTCCTCCGACATACTTATCCGGGTGTAGTGTCATCCGTATAAGTGGTTAGGGATGCTATTTACCAATGGCTGATAAGTCACGAAATGAGTATCGAGGGGATAGTGTTTCTCTCGAGGGGACGGTGGTCTTATGCATTTCCTTTGGGGAGTGTTCTCCAGCAGACTTATAAGGGTGTAGTGTCATCCTTCTGCATTTCGTTTGGAGATAGTGTTCTCCGGCAGACTTATATGGGTGTAGTGTCATTCATATAAGTGGTTTGAGTGTTGAGTTAAGAGTAATAATACCTGGAAACGTGCGTATAACATAGGATTAGATGAGAGTCTTTGGGATCAGGTGAGGATCTCTTGTGTTAGGCCAGTTGAGGGCCGAATTTTTCGTCTGTGGTAGACGTGTTGTGTTGGGATTCGAGGTCGAATCCAGTTTAGTGGGGAAGAATTGTAACATCCGTGAACCTTAGAATATCTGTGAGCGATTGGTGTCGAGCGACACCAAGAGTGGTTTCGGTCGACACCAGTCCGACAATCCGATTTTCGGTTCAATTTAATTGTCTGGTTATCGCCTGGTTTAAGGGAAAACCTAATTGTCAAGTATAAAAGTGTTTGTGGCCGTGAGTGGAGGCTGGTTTTCGAGAAAAAGAAGAAGAGAATAAAGAGCTGAGAGGTTTTTGGGCTATTTTTGGAGTTTATGGGCGTTTTTGTTGTGGTTGTTTGTTGTTCATCTCCTCCTTCATCTTCTCAATCCCTTGTCAAGGTGAGTGCATGACCATAGGCTCGCGAAATATAGATTTGTGAAAGTGGTTTGAGTGATGGTTGATGTTGTGATGATTTTCGTGCTGGATTATGTGTTATGTCTTGGATCGAGTGGATTGTGTTGTTTTCGTGTTTTTCGTGTTTTTGTGTTGTAAATCGATTTGGGCATCGATCTGTGAGGTCGGTGTCGAGCGACACCAAGTGACCAGGTGTCGACACCAAGCTGGTGTCGGTCGACACCGATGGTCTGACTTCGATTTGGTTTGGTTTAAGTTGGTTATTGGAATTAGTTAATTGTAATTCGGTTTAAGTAGAATTAAGTGGTTTAATTCAATAATTGAGTAATAAATGGTGGAATTAATTAATTAAATGGTTTAAGAATAATTATGAAAGTTATTTAAGTGTTAAAAATTATAATTAATTGTCAGAATTATTTAATAATTAAAAGAATTATCTTAATAATTGAGGAAATTATTATTAATGTTTATTTATCTAGAAATTGCTTAATTGGCCTATAAGCGGGGTGATTGCCTCTCTAAGAATTTATGAAATACTTATGCATCTCTTTCGTAATGTGATGCAGGTAAAAGAAAGGTGTGATCGCAGAATCGGGCCAGAGAGAAGATGATAAGATTTTATTGATTATCGATTTGTTTATGTTATTGTTGCAAACCTGGTGTTTATGTTGTTAGAATTTTTATATTATTTATGGAATTGAATTTAGTTGATTGAGTTATTGGATTAATTTTATTGAGTTATTTTAATTGAGTTTTTCC
Source organism: Erythrophleum ivorense (assembly GCA_026724425.1). NCBI lineage: Eukaryota > Viridiplantae > Streptophyta > Magnoliopsida > Fabales > Fabaceae > Erythrophleum > Erythrophleum ivorense. Next base: position 52,020 of record JAIUCV010001559.1, on the reverse strand, counting down.
GCATTTGATTAATTATTATAAAAAAAAGGTTTGGTTATTTCAAGTGTGGATCTGGATACGCAATCTACATCGGTTACCACTTACCACAAAAAATAAAGACAAATCAATCGTATATGACCTTAACATACTTCTGATTTTTGCAATAATATTGTGTGTATACTAAGTTTGAACCCTAGATCTAAGCCTCAAGCTTTTTTCAGTTTTGGATTTTTTCTTTTTATGTCAACAGCCTATGTTCCTACAACGGTTCAGGGATCCAAACCGGTGGAACAGAGTTTAGATAATACAAATCATAAGGTAGATCTTGAGCACTCCGTGCTAGTTTATCTGCCTTCGTATTTTTTGTTCTGGAGATATGTGTTAAGGAAAATGCTAGAAACTTCTTCTTACACTTCTTAACTTCTTATAGTAGAATTTCGAACGCCGGCCACTCTTCAGGTTTAGACACCATCTTCACCAAGTCTGAACAGTCCGTCTGAAATTTGATTCTCCATTTATTGTGGACAAGCATGCTTTGCATGGCCCATACCAACGCTTCCAATTCTGTCTGCAGCGGGGATAATCCCCGACGTAATTTACTGACACCGAACAATTTCAATCCCGTTCCCGGATCGTAGTTATACCATCCAAGTCCCGCTCTGCATTTTGTCTCCATCCACGATCCATCTATTTGACAGCATTCTCCGGACGTACACGATTCCGCTAAAACTTTTGTACGCAAGGGCGTAACCCCTTCAATTGTCTGGGCCAAAGCCTATGCGGTAGCTTCCGTTGTTGCTCATTCTAGAACCTTTCTGGGATCCTGGTCATCGTTCGAGAAAATTACTTTATCATTCCGAGCTTTCAGTTTTGGATTTAACCACTGGTTCATGAAGTCTGATTAAAAAAGAAAGAATGTAGAAAGACATAAATCTTAAATATTCTGTTATCGATTTTCAAAGATTCTCACTTTATATTTGCATATGTATGTACACCATATGGTATATTTAAACATGTGATAGATTGCAGATTGTCCGGTATGTTAGCTAATCCAACAGAAAATGCCAAAGCTTTCATATAAATGACAAGCACAATCATACAAATCGAAAGAATATATAGATCAGGAAATCCACCTACTTATAATATCTTGTACCAAAAATAAGTAGAAGTATGGATATTCAATTATGTATATACGCATGTATCAAATATGTGTGTGTATATATAGAAATGTGCTGAAACAAAATAATACAATTTCTTAAACTAACGAACTGAGAAATAAAAAAATGTCCCAACAACAACTTCAATACTTACAAAACAAAAATCTTTTTCTTTATTTGCGAATTTGTTCTCTATGATTACCTCAATATAATTGATTTCCCAGTAAACTTAGATGAGATCAAATTAAAAATATATAATATTAGTTGAAACTGGTCATGGTTTTTGTTTAAACACTTTTGGACTAATCTTTTAGGTTGTTTATTCTAAAGGAAAGTATTTGTATGTAATTATATATAAATATAAGTATGCATTAATTTGTAGTTCTAGTTAAATTTATTATTGATAACATAAGTTGAAGAATTGTAATGTAGATAAAGCTATATTTATACATATATAAAATATGTGAAAAGAAAATACAGACTCAAACACGAAACGTAAATACAAAAGCAAGAACCAAAAAGATTCTTAACATTAAAACCCAAAACAAGAACAAAAAAGAACCAAAAAGATTCTTAAATTGAAAGGGTCCGTCATCCTAAAATTAGGATTCATTTCTTGTCGCAAATATTCACTTGTAGCATACCATATCTCAATAGATTGGCGTAATTACATTTTCATCCACAGTTGGTTTTGTCATTTTACAAATTATTTTTTGCTAGAAACCAAAAATATCTTGTTTTCTGTGTCAAACACAAACACAAACAGTGAACTCTTAAATTCATGTAAATTTTCAGTCCATGAACTCTTCTTGCAGCCTTCTCAATTCAATATAGTCATTCTTCATCTAACTATGTATAAAAATCATAGAACTTATTGGCATAGCTATATATCTTTACACGTTTGCTTTCATATGTATTTGCTTACATTAGCACGTTTATGTAGATACATATGACATAATTCATTTATTCCGGAACAGGCTATTCTGGTGTGTTCACGACACTCTAACAATATGTTATAAGTTTTCAAACACAAAACCAATCCATAGTGAATAAATTAATCTATGCTTCTTGTATATCACTCAATGTTTTATCTCACTCTCGGCATGAGATATTTCTAACACGTCTTTCAAAATAATATTTTTTCTAGTTATTCATCTTAATATATCATCATATTGTAGAATTAATTTTGGACTACATATGTTTGAATTCTGATACATTGTTAAAAAATACATGATGTATTCTTTTTTGTTACCTCTAAATCTAATTTGATATACAAAAAGGTAAATTATCAATATAGACAAAAGGAATTCACAAAGGATAGCAATATATTAGCATATGAAAGATCTGTTAATATCTTGTAACAAAGGGAAAAATTCTGTGTTTAAGAGTAACTCAAATGAGATTGCAGAGCACTAAATTTGGTGTTGAATTGTCTCCAACAGAACTGCAAAACCAATACCAAATTTAGTTAATAATATTCAACACCAAATTTTGTGTTAGTGGTGAAACCACATGTATTAAAAGACTGACTGGTTTAACTGTTGCGGTTGTGGTTGCAGGTGTGAGAATTTGCGGTTGCGGATGCAGGATTTTGCGGAAGCAGGTGGTTGTAGTTAGTAGTGTTATTAAGCAGTATATATGACTAGTATTAGTGGCAGAACTAGGTGGAGAGGAGGGTGGTCACCTGACCCCTATAGATTTTATAAACATAGTAATTAATATTACTCATATGTTATACCATAAAACTGGATAAAACTGGTTTGTGACCCTGTTAACTTATGTCCAAACCCTCATTTGACATTTTCAATTTAATTTTTACTTTCTAAGATGTGTTGTGCTTTTTTTATATTATCACGTTCATGACTATTTACTTTCATGGAATATAGTTTTAGCCTTTTAGGCATAGCCAAAATATTTTGACCACTATGTATATAGTTTCTAGATCCGCCACTGACTAGTATAGCAGTTGAAAACTAGTACATTTGTTAGCAGGTGCAGTAGCGGTTAAACAATAAATTAACAATATACACTTATTTTATAATTATAAAAACATCAAAACAATATAATTTTAATCCTTTATTAAATAAGAATAACTAATTCAATATAATATAATAATGAAATCTAATTTATATAATACTTATGTTTCTTTTTCTATGTTCTCTAATTTGGATAAAATTATAATTTCAGTGAAAAAATTATAGGGGGGCATATGCCCCTATGCTTTTTGGAAACTTCACGTAAATTGTAAAGAAATTTGATAATGCCCTCTTTGGTTTTTGGTAACACCTTAGTTTTTGAACTATTTCATGAATGCTCCCTCTTCATAAAAATAATTTCTGCCTCTGCCCCAGTTTGTTATGGTTGGAGTTGCTCTAAAACAATGATTTCATCTTTCATGTAATGAATTCTGACCCTACACTTTTAGAAGTCACAAGGTCGCCACTATCAATATTCTTTTCTGCTGATTTGTAATATTACTTGCTATTCGATACCACAAGTGCCGTAGTAAATGTTGACAAAAAAGTGTCATGGTAATCGAAATTTTAATATTTATTCCGGGGTCCAAAGTAATTTGTAGAATAAACACACGTTACGTAGAGATTTCTCGCACTAAAACCCGATCATTGGCCTTGGCCACTAGAACCACTAGTTATATGGGACTATCTTCACTTGGTTAATTATGAATATATCGATATAGTTAGGATCTTTTTTTTTGGAGTTTCCTCGATCCTTTTCCTTCTTGTAGTTCAATTTAATTATTTGAGTTACAATTATGATAAGTAAAGCAGTTCAATCATGTATGATCTCTAAGACAAGAAGAAGACAAAATTTGCACCAGAAAAGTAAGAATATTCAACACAGATTGGACCGGAAAGTAAAACATGGGTAGGCACTTATAGGATTACATATATATAAAAAAAAAAAACTATTTAACTTGCATATATGGAGAAAAATAGCCAAGAAAATCTGAAAATATTTTCTTGATTCTGCTAGCTGCCCATATAGACCTATATATGTGCCCACTCATGTAAAAAAAAAAAGGAAAAAAAAGAAGAAAAAAACATTCTTGATCCACATCAGATGACACATTCACATGGAATCATCACATCAGTCTCTTTAATTCAAGAGAGAGAAATAACAAAAAGACACATCACAAGTTGCTCCCTCTCTCTCTCCCACTCCATGTGTAACGTGTTAATGCAATTTGCTTATTCTCAAGCTCAATATTCTCCATCTCTACTACTCCTACCTGCTTCTCTTCCATAGATTCTTCGTTTCTCATTTCTCTGTTAATATTAAACATTATTTAAAGTTAATATTAAAACAAAAACACTAGATTTAAAGAACATTAACAACCAAAAAGTGTAAACTATACGTACCAAATGATTTCTTGCAATGAAGAACAGCCTCGTAGATTGAGCTCTCGGAATCACAAGACCTTCTCCAATAGTAATCATCGGCAACACTTACTCTCGGCGACGACGTTGTTTCTTCAGAATAAACTCTGCTCCTTGACGACGTCGTTACACGGATCCTAGAGTCGATACCGATACTTCCGGATGATCCAGCGGATCTACATCTCCTTAATCTTCTACACAATGGCGTCAAAAAATCAAGATACTTCAACAAAACCCATTTCGACACGCTCCTCAACTTTCTACAAGAAGGAGACTTGATCTTAACGCCACGTGTCTCAATCTTCTTCCCCGTAGTCGTATCCAACGGCTCAGATTCTTCCTCGGTGGCTGCTGACGTGGCTTTTGATCGATAAGGCACTACGTAGCCGTCACGGAAAAGCTCGTCGGCGTGAACTAAAGAATGATCTTCGTTGGAGAAAGAGACGAAGTTATCGAACTTGAAGCTACTTTCATGGGATTTGTTGATGAAGAATCTTCTAGAAGGAGGCAATCTTGGATCCATCTCGATGAAGGAAGAAGAAGAAGAAGAATCTTCGAAGATTTGATGATGATCATCGATGGAAGCTTCTAAAGAAGGGAAGTTAACCAACCAACTGTAAGAGAAGCTGTCTATAGGAACTAGTGGCATTGAAGCTTCTTGTTGATCTTCTTCCATAGCCGATTTTTTTTTTTTTATGGTTTATTTTTCTTTAATTTGGGTATATATATGTTCTTGAGTGTGTTCTGAGGTTTTTGTTTGAGACAAGACAATGTTTGAATTGAGAACATATGTTTCAGTGCAAATATATATATAGGAAGGGACATACACACATAGAAGCAAATATATATTGTATTTAAATATTTATAACGGTAATATATATATATATATATATATAATATTTATGTGGTTAGTTTGGTAAGAAACAATAGATATTAATAATTGGAAAGGGAAAAGAAAAGAAAAGAAAAGAAACATAAGAGTTTGTGAGCCCATACTAACCTCTCATTATGTGCTGTTGCCTTCACTCCTTTCCATTTATTTATTTATTTATTAATTTAGATTTATCCTTTTACATATATAAGATTCTTCAAATTATTTATTCCCTATGGCACCATATATGTCTTTTAATTAGGAATGTCGAAACAGTACCCATGTTTATTTTAATTTTGTTTGAAGCCATCCATAAATCATTAAAAAACATAATTAATGCATGTTAAATATTGACACAAAATCTCATAGCCACATGGGATTACTAGTTGTTTTGGAAGACAAACAAAATACTTACGAAACACATAAACATATATAGCTGTATTACTTTTTAAGATGATATTTCCAGAGCATTTCAAACGAAGAGGACCACGAGTTACAAATGGGAGAAAAGAACGTAAATAAAGAAAACTAAATAATAAAGTCATTTTCATAAATAAGAAAAAATTGAAGATAGAGAGAATGGGAGAGGAGAGGAGGAAGAAAGGGAAGAGACAGAGGTCCCGGGAAGTGTCGGGGTGCGAGACGAATGTTGTCGAAAGTTTAGGGGACAAAAGCCGAAAATAGAAAGTGACGTGGAGACTCCTCAAAGTCTTACTTATGGGGCCATTTTGCATGGTCTTTTTATGGGTTACGTTTGGGAGACTCGAAATAAGATTTTACTAATTAGTAGTAGTATTTGAGAAGTGCATTGAATGATTTGAATCTCTCAAATCTCGAAGGGAATGTTTTTTGGTCGTCTATTGATGCTAACACGAGGTATAATAACTTTGAGACATAAGTATCTCCTAGTTTTAATCAAGTAGTGGTGGTCTAGTGGTTTCACTTGATGAAAGAGTTGTTCTATTGGTTTAGGACATAGATCGATTCTATTCAAGCGTTAAATTACTAAATTTATTCTATTTGGCTACATGAATATAAATTTTTGCTTTCGGTTCATTTGAATATCCGGAGAAAAGGTCTATCCGTGGACTACATCTCCCCCATAGATTAGTCTATACCTTTCTATATACTTAGGATTTACTATAAGTTATATAAAAAAAGTATCTCCTAATTTTAGAGAGTTTTTTTATAAAAAATCTTTGATTTAATACAATATTTATATGACGATATTTATAAAGTTGCAACATGAATGATGTAAACAGTGTAATAATATATTGAATGAATTTTTTTTGGTCGTCTATTTAAATGACGAATATCTATAAACGTTAATTGATCAAATGTCTACATCATTCATGTTGCAAACAGTTTAATTAGATATCGATTTTTTAAATATAAAACTACAGTCATATGTAGTCAGATCAAATTATCAACTACCTAAACTTCTTATTCTAGAGAAAAAACGATTATAGACTTACATAGAGTAGATAGTAAATGACTAAATGCCATGGACCAAGTTTAAATAGAAATAAAGATTGCTAGTGAAAAGAAAAGAGAAAAAAAAAGCCTTGAAGTTTGAATCATTACAGTCAAAGATGGAACAAATTAGTCTTTTTTTTTTAGGATAAATACCTTAAATTTCAATAGAGATTGGAATTTGTATATAGTAAATTTATTGTAATGTATGATCTCCAGTAATGTCTAAATTAACTGACACAAAATTGTTTATTTGGCATATATTGTTTAACTCAAAAAAAACCTTTAGTTGTTCATTTGTCTCGTTTTTATTCTCCAGCAACGTGAAGGAAAGAAAAAAAAGAAGAAGAAATAAGATAAAGAAAAAGAAAAAGAAAGAAAAAGAAGAAGAGGGAAGATAGAGGATGATGGAATTAAATGTGGTGATGGTGCCATCTGTAGGTAATGCATGGTGACAATATATATTAGCGGTAGTGAAGGAAAGTATTTTCAATATCTTGAGAGACTGAATTCTCAGCAAACACAATGGTTAGTGGAGAATCTTGCAAAATAAGGCTTGCAAAAGCCTTAACTAAGCCTTAACTTCATGTTACAATAGGAATCCACTCACACATTTATAAAACCAATAGCACTTATAACTTTAGTAACATATTATCACGTTTCTTCGTTTCTTCACCTCTTCACCTCTTCGTCCATTGATCCTTTCCACAAAATGATATTTGGATTCTCCTGAAACTATGGCATCTTGGCATGAGAAGGTGAATGGTTAAACACCAAACCATCAAAAATGTAATTGTAGAAGGATATATAATTTCAGAAAGTCAAATACAGAACTGAAGATAAATTATAAGATATTTGTAGCATACATTTTTACAGAAGATGCAACACATTTAATCTTCAAGAACTTGGGAAGATTATCAGCACAAGAAATCGATTCTATGAAATCATCAATTTCTCCAACTGAACCAGCATAAATTGGTGTTGCAGTGAGATATTCTCTGATTTTTGAAAAGAATCTCTCATGGTTCTGCAATATTAATGAAGTTCTTAAGAGAAATACAAGAAAATGTAATGCCAAAGTAATTGAAGGAATCGTTTTAGAGCGATTGGTAGCTTATGTGCCGATTTCGTGCAGATATGTGATGATACTAATGTGAAGATGTTGTGATATATGTGTGTATATAATAACCTATGTACTAGAAATGTTTCGAATTTGTAACGCAGCAAAAATTCATTTTTATTTATGAAAACAAATATTTTTTCTTGTGAAAGCCCAGATTTTACCTTTTTGTGCAGGTGACCACTGCCGGAGCTCCTCATAAATATTTTTTTTTTCTATATTAACTAGAAATGCTTTTCATGTTTCTCACGATTGGTGGAAAATCACAAATTCCTTTGGCAACAGTTGGCAGCCATTTTGTTTCTTCGGAAACAAATCTTACCATTGAGAGAGAGATTCAAGAGCAAATTATGCCATTTTTCCTCGGACTATTTGTTATCATTCATGAGAAAATATACGGCTGTGAATATCATTAAATAAAATATCTATTTAGCTTTTAATAATCAACCGAAAAGGTTTTATCAAATAAAATATATGAATATTTCCATTGCTTCTTCTTACAGTGGTTGGGAATTTGGGATGTTCTTTACTGAATTCTACACAGTATATTAAACAGTTGGATACTGTCTAATTTCTGGATCTACGAGAAAGCTGAAACAAACTAAGAAGGATACGAATGAATTTTGTTATCTTCAATCGTCCTCATCAAATACCATCTTCAGTTTCCTTCTGCTAAGCGGGCTTTGAGTAAGGGACGCAGAAATAGGTGCGATGTCCTCACCAGAATCTCCCAACTCATCATCCTCCAGTTGGTGATCTGATAAAAGATTTGGATCTTCTGGCGACGAAGTAGAAGGAGCATTGTCGCTGATATGAACATCTGTTTGTGATTCTTTACTTTGCCCGGTGATGTGGTTTTGATCAGTGTCCTCATCTTTGCCATTGGTAGGCACATGTGGACTAGTTTCATTCCTAATTACAAAAAGAGAGACTGTTATGAGACATTTTTAGGCACATGTGGACTAGTTTCTAAGGTTGTTCTGAGACTAACATTAATATTCCATAATTTGCTTGGCTCTGTTTGGTTTTCTCTTCAGGTTATTTCAAGAGGAGAATAGCGTTTATCATCAGAAGGCAAGAGTGATCCCGGCTCTCCTTCATATTTCATATTGGAAAAGTTTCACCATTAGACGGAAAACAATAGAAATCTTGGTTTTTTATTTTAAAATTCCAGGTTTCATGAATCTTCATCGCCTTGTTTTTAATATACCAAAGAGAAATATGAAAGTTAGCTTTTAGCTACCAAAAAATTATAAGATCATGAACAAAAACTAGCTAATTCTGAAACAGCTACAAAGATAAGAAGAGGACATACCTGGTACTGCTTCTGCTTCTGTCTGAAACCCAAAGCTCATACATAGCTTTTCTTTGGTGAATTATGTTTCGTAGCTAAATTTTTTAATCTGCAGAAACAGAGAGAGAACAAAGAGATTAGGAAATGAGTAGATAGAGGAGAGATTCTTGTTTGCTCCATTTTTACAGGCATTTTAGCAATAGAGGCAAGGCTTCTTCGCGCATCCTTCTCTGCATTTGTAGACGTTCTGACGCTGGCCACAAGAACAATCCAAGATTATGGGCAAAATTAAAACACATATGTGAAAAAAATAAGTTTGAGTCTATCTCATCCTCTTTCAAGAACTCAAAGTTAGATTGTAGTGTGAAGTCTGTTTCTCTCAGCACAAAACTTAGCATCCAATAACACACCCCCTTAGTGATGAAAGACGATTACATTTAAAGCTTTTTGATTCGACTCTGTTTTGTATTTATTTATTTTTCATTTACAAAGTGAGTTATATAATTAGCAAAGATTCTCACATGTCTTTTTACATCAAATGTATCTATCATTAATTAAAAATACCATATTGTTTTCAGAATACCATTTCTATAAGTTTGTTCAAAAATCTTCTTCATTTTAATTGCAAGACCTATAAATAATTAATATATGCTATAAAACCAAAGAAAATCTTGTAAAATATTAGATAAATTTTTTTTTTCTTTAATTTACAACTTGATTTATAAACATATCTGTTAAAAATTGTCCTTTATTACTTGAATTGGTTTATTAACAGAAAAAAAAGTATTTATGAGATAAAAACATACAATCCTTTGGCCCCTATTTGCTTTTTCATCTTCTCCAACCTTCAGAGTTCTCACCCTGATGGCTTGCAGAGGAATAGAAGTTATATCGTTGTTTTTGTACCAGATCTGCAATCCCAGGTATGTGACTGAAGGCTCTTCTATCAAAGTATACAGATATCTCTTAGCTTTGTCGATTTTTCTTGCTGGAATATTTCCAATTCAGAATAAGAATTGCAACGTTTGATTACAACGTTTAGAGGTGTTTTTGTTCTTTTTTCTTTCTTTCTGGTCCTTGTAGGTCTGATTACAAAATTGAGGAACAATTAGATGAATCGAAACTAGAGGCAGAAGAACTCAAGTTCTTTCAGAGGTTTGTTCTTCTTTCAAATATTTGTTGGGTTTATATAAATGGAACAACCTAGGGCTTGTAAGTCGTGTTTTCCCTTCGAATGGATATATAAATATATATATATTAACAAAATAATTGACAGTCACAGTTTAGGACAAACAATGTTTCAAGAACGAGACAAGAAACACTTAGGTTCTCAAAGACTTGAGAAACAAGTTAACTATCAATTCCTACAACTGTCACACATTTATAGTGGGAGACAATGCCATAATCTCATCCAACTAATAGTTTGCCCAAATCAATGTCTGGTTATGATCTCATCAATAATTATGTTTGTGCTGTTGATGTCAGGTTGAAAACACTCTTAGAAAAAGAAGAGGCAGAACACAAGAGGTTTGAGGCAGAATTCAAGAGATTTGTTTTTCTTTGGATATTACTTGGATTCATATAGATCAATGGATATATATATAGATGATTGGGCTCTTGGTGTCAGGTACTTGAGAACAATCTCAGAAAGCAACAGTGGACCCTCAGAGGAGAAGAAGACTAATAAAGATTTGTATCTTCCCTCGGATCTTGTACTTGTCATATTGTCTCGTCTTGCTTTGAAAGACAACATACGATCTTCTGCTGTTTGCAAGACGTGGTGCGAGATTGCTGCTTCTGTTCGGGTTAGAGATCCGCCTTGCTGGCTTATGTATCTTGCTCCATTTCATACCAATGGCGTCTCTTACGGTTTTTACGACCCGGTAGAGAAGAAGAAGACAAAGGCAATGATGGGTCTACCCGAGTTATCTAAGCGTTCCTGTGTCCTTTATTCCAATGATGGGTGGTTACTCATAGATGATCGTTCTTCCGATGTCACACATTTTGATGTCTTGCGTTTTGGCGCAATCTAACCTTTGCTTTCACGTGTTTTATCGAGTCTTTTTAGCTTTTATCGAGTCTTTGCAGGTCTAGAATCATTCGAATGAGAGTTTCGGTGATACGGAGCAGCAAGAGGTGAAACCATGCAAAAAGGAAGGAAAATGCCGATTTACGAAGCCCAATCGACGGAGAAGTGTACTCGACGGCATGACATCAATCAACGGGAGGAGAGCACTCGACGGACGACTGACCACTCGCCGGGGCCGACCCAATGGTGGTTAGAGCTGAGCAGTCGAGCTGATTGACATGTCTTCACTAAAACCATCATAACTCTTCAACCGTTTATCGGAATGACCTCAAACCGGCGCCAAATGAAAGATAACTCAATTTCCTATCTAATGGGCAGTCGATCAAGGCAGTCTACCACACTAGTCGACGGGATCACTCGACGGAAGCACTCGACGGCTGAGCAGTCGAGCTGATTGACATGTCTTCACTAAAACCGTCATAACTCTTCAACCGTTTATCGGAATGACCTCAAACCGGCGCCAAATGAAATCTAACTCAATTTCCTATCTAATGGGCAGTCACCCGACGGCCTGACCCGACGGCGTGACCCGACGGCCTGACCCGACGGCTTGACCCGACGGCTTGACCCGACGGCCTTCACTCGACGGCATGACCCGATGGCCCTCACCCGACGTCTTCACCCGGTGGCTCGACCCGACGGCCATCACCCGACGGCCATCACCCGACGGCCTCACCCGACGGCCTCACCCGACGGCCTTACCCGACGGCCTTACCCGACTTCTTCACCCGACGGAGGGACTCGATGGGCCACTCGCCGGCCTCACCCGACGGCCCACCATCTCACACCACTCGATGGGCCTGATCACCCGAAGGCCCACTCGAGTACTTGACCCGATGGCCCAGTCGATCACTTCGACTTTCACTACTTAGACCTATTTTCGTTTTGTTTTCAAACACGTTTTGTTTTACATTTTGTTCGGAGTTCTTTCGAGGATAGCCGCTTTTCATTGTCTTTCAAAGGAGAAGATTTCTGAACCTTTGTTTGCTTGTTTTATTTTCTATTCAATGAATTCTGTTTCTGCTATTGTTGTTTGCTCGAACATGTGTGAGTAGTCGATTAGCTAGATCTAGGTTTTTCAAAGGAGTTTCATGAGTTAGATAACTGAATGCAGATAGGGCGTTTAATCTTTGAGTCTAAGATCAATTAGAGTGCGTCCATTAAGTTGGATACATACCTCAACAAGAACCCTAATCTTCGGATTCAGGCACCTTCGACCCTCAACTAAGGTTGTCGTATCTTGGGATCTTAGATAAAAAGAATATATCGTCTTCGCCATTGTTGAGTTTAATGCTTTGATTGTTTTGATCACTCGATCTCTGATCTTAGGTTAATCTATTCATCAAAAGTGTAATAGGTTGCTAGAACGAACATTGGTGAGCGATCTGTCCTTAGCCTGCGAGAGTTGATGCTAAGGCGGATCGTGAACATATCGAACCCGTTCATATTGCTTGTCTTCAATTGCAGATGCAGCAGCTCCAGCAACAGATCGAGTTGATGCAGAAGGCTCAACAGGATAGAGAGCCGCGACCTCAAGCTGCTATAGGTGAGAGGGACAATCCGCACACCTTTTACCAAAACAGGTCTGCAATTGTTCCTCCACCAATCCAGAGGCAGGATTTTAAGATCGACCCATACTTGATCTCACTAGTCAAGTTGAGCCTCTTCAATGGACTGCCCGCTGAGAATCCGATGGACCACATCGAAAGCTTTGAAGAGATATGCAGTACTACCAGCTCGAACGGTGTACCACCTGACTTCCTGAAGTGCAAATTGTTCCCGTTCTCACTGGCCAACAAAGCCTCTCGCTGGCTGAAGTCGCTACCAGCTGGGTCGCTGACTTCATGGGCCCAATGTAGGTCTGCATTCGTAGACCACTTCTTTACCAAGTCTAAAACGGCTGCTCTGCGCACTAAGATTGCATCATTCCACCAGTATGATGGAGAAGCTTTTTGTGAAGCTTGGGAGAGGTACAAGGAGTACCGGAGAGATTGTCCTCATCACGGTTTCTCTGATGAGCAGGTCTTGGGCATCTTCTACGACGGGGTCAACTGGGACTACCGTAATGCTCTGAACTCAGCCAGTAATGGAGATTTCATGACTAAGTCCAAAGAGGGTGCATTCGAGCTGATCGAAAATCTTGCTGCAAGCTCTAGCAACAAGAATCCGGAGTATGACAGAACAATGAGTAATGTGTCTGTCAAGGGGATCAGTGTTGAAGCTGATAAAATTGAAGAGCTCACGGCGAAGGTGAATCTGCTACTGAAGGCCTCGCATAAGTCTGTTCACTTTGTAGACGAAACTGATGACGCGCCTCTCTGTCAGGCGTTCGGAGTAGCTGGAGAGGACGAAGCTGATCAGATGGAGGTTAACTACGTGAACGGGCAAGCCTTTGTGCAAAACCGTGGCTTCAACCAGAACCAGCAAGGTTATCAGAAGAACTACTCTAACAACTTCCAGGATAAGTCCTTTGTTCCCAACCAGAATCGTTTTCAAGCAGGAAATCAGCAGCAACCTTCGAGTTCATCGAACAGTTCACAAGATGAGCTGAAGGGTATGATGCAACAGATGTTGATGAACCAGCAGAAGTCGTCTGTAGAGACCAATTCGAAGATAGACGCCATGTATAACGATCTGAATGGGAAGATTGAGACTGTGTGGGCTCACGTGAAGAAGCTGGATGTTCAGGTTGCTCAGACGGCTGAGGCTGTCAAGAGACCCCATGGAACTCTTCCTGGGAAGGGGGAGACGAACCCCAGAGAGCACTGTCATGCAGTTACCGTTCACGGTGAGGTGGAGAGGGTCACCGAGCACCTGCCCGCAGAAGACAGAGCACCTGCTCCAAGCATAAACAGAGTTCTAGAAGGCGTTTCATCATCTCAGGAACCCATTCCTGACTCTGACCGACCTATTCCTCAACTTGCAGAGACTCCTACAGCACGAACCTATGTCCCTAAGGTCCCATATCCTGTTCCTCCCAGACACCTGATGGAGCCTATCAGTGCAGAGAAGCTGGCTGGATTCAATAAGATGGTGAGAAGGCTTCATTCTACGATCTCATTCGAAGAAGCCTCAGAGATTCGTCCCTTGTGTCATTTCTTTGTGAATTGAAGAGAAAGTCTGGAAGATATCAAGGCTCTCTTCATCAAGGCAAAGAGTTCATCGTCAACATTGATGCAATTGCCGAAGGTTGAAGACCCAGGGAAGTTTGTTGTTCCTTGCTCTATTGCTAGAGTTCGATTTGACGAGTCTCTCTGTGACTCTGGATCTAGCGTGAATCTGATGTCAAGAGCTATTGCAGAGAGGTTGAGAGTCGCTGACATAAACCCTCCTGGTTTCACTCTCACATTCGCAAACTCTTCAACCACGACTCCATACGGGACCATTCCGAATTTATCCGTTCAAGTTGGAAATTGTCTTGTTCCAACTGATTTCCAAGTCGTGGAAATGAGCAAGGATTCTGACGTGCCTTTGATTCTCGGAAGACCATTTCTGGCTACAGTGGGTGCAGTTGTTGATCTGCCTAATAAGAGAGTCTCTTTCTCTTTCATCGACGAGAAGGTCTTCTATCAGGCCATCCCCACTACTGGAACTACCAAACTCGCCTCCTGTGTCAGCATTGTCAAAAGAGAGAGGCTTGGGGTCTGTCCTCAGAAAGAACCTTGCAACATGAGTGTTAAAGAAGTCCTGGATGGAGACTCTCGCGTCAGTATCAAGGAAGTCAGCGAGAAGGAAAAGGTGGAGAGAAATATAAAGAGCAAGAGAGTCAAGGGAGATCCTCACATAACCTTGCTGCCTCAGAGACGTGTCGGAGATACCATTGAGTACGACGTGAAGTGCAGAGGTACCTCTAAGCCTTTCTCTAAAGTTAGAGCTATCCTCACATCAGAGCTGAAAGAGAAAGGACAAGATGCCGTGAAGAGTCTGTTGAACAGAGTACTCAAGCTGCAAATGTCTGACTGCGGGACTTGCTTTGGTGCAAGCTCCTCTGCTCATCCTGACTGAGGCATGTCATACAAGTCGAGCTTAAGACTTAAACCAAGCGCTTGGTGGGAGGCAACCCAACGGTAAGAGTCTCTAACTTGAGTCTTTATGTTTTTAGTTACTAACTTCTTGTTTTGTTTTTCATGTTTCAAAAAAAAAAAAAAAAAAAAAAAAAAAGAAAGGACCAATCGATCGGTTGCTGGACCGATCAATCCGGAGGGGACTCGCGGAGAGAAAAGATACAGAGGGTTGACATACCAATCAGTCCGACCACCGGGATCAATCGTTCTGACAGAGGAAGTTCATCTACGACTTCCCACCCTCACCTGGAGGATGATGCCCTCCCCAACTTTAGTGGACCACGCGCTGTAACACCTCTCTTTCCCATTGTACTATATCTCTTGAGTCTGTTTAACTTTCTCTCTGGTTTATTTTCACACCGAGACGGTGTGAAGTAAGTCCGAGGGAGAGTCTTTGTGTTTACTAACGTCATTTTCTTTCTTTTGTTTACCTTTTCATCTTGAGTCATTTTGATGTTTTCATTGAGTCAACGTTTTATTGAGTCAAAATTTGTAGGGAATGAACTTATCTGAAGATTTACAACCACTCTTGCTCTTGAATACTTTCGATCTAGTGACCAATTTTGCAGGGTTTGTTAGGTGCAAAAAGCTGGAATACCCTTTTGGTCAGACTTCCCCCAGGAATTTTCGTTTTGCAGAAATTTTTGGTGAAGCATTTGGTTGACTCTAACCATATTGGACCTTGAATCTGATTTATAATTACTTCTCATTAGGAATGTTATATCAGGGAAACGGATCATACACTCAGAACTTCTTATTCACTTTATCACTCTCTGTTGATCCTGAGTGGCCGACCCATTTTTGGTTGGTATCCACCTTGAACCTTACCTCCTTTCGAACCTCATGCACTTTGTTCTTCTTTGTCATATGTGCAGATATGTGCAAAAACGTCGGAGAGAAAGGTTCGACACAACTTCCCAACCACAGAGCTTTACGAGTGTTTATTTGTAACACTGAGAATGGGACGAGAAGGTGAAACATGAAATCTGGGTCGAAGATATGGTTGCTCCTTGGGAAAGCACGAGTACACGGTAACATTTTCGTGCCTATTGACACTAGTTCCCCTCATCCAAAAAAAAAAAAAAAAAAAAAAAAAAAAGAAAAAAAAAAAAAAAAAAACTTACACTTGAGGAAAGGAACTAGTGATCAATACGAGTATAGTGCGAAAAATCCACCAAGGAACACAGTACATCAAGGCAAAAATGGGAGTTGAAAGAGTTTCGGGTGAAATCCAACATACAAGGAGCTGAGGAGTGAAGTGGTTGGGAACTGTGGCTATCAACAGAACCCTTCTCTCTTGCTGTTTTGCGCGATATCATGCATCCTCCGGCGTATCTGGTAACCCTTAAACACTTAAGCTCACCAACAAATAAGCCTTTTTGATGCCCGAACCCGTCTCACCTGTGTAATGTTCTTGATGAGAGGTCCACGTTTGATCTTAATGAATGTAGAGAGTTAACCAATGTGTAGCCAGAGTTTCTGCAGGATGGAGGTTCACGAAGGGATCAGGATTGCGAGACCTTGAGGGTACGACTGTGATTATGCGCTGATCAAGCGTTGTTTATTGAGGTCTAATGATTTTCCTTCCGGGTATGGTTGCTGATGATTTATGAGTTCTCGCGTTTTCAAACCCCTTCTCTGTGTCTTAGAACCTATGTTTGCTTGAGGGCAAGCAAAAGACTAAGTCCGGGGGAGTTGATGTCTTGCGTTTTGGCGCAATCTAACCTTTGCTTTCACGTGTTTTATCGTGTCTTTTTAGCTTTTATCGAGTCTTTGCAGGTCTAGAATCATTCGAAGGAGAGTTTCGGTGATACGGAGCAGCAAGAGGTGAAACCATGCAAAAAGGAAGGAAAATGCCGATTTACGAAGCCCAATCGACGGAGAAGTGTACTCGACGGCATGACATCAATCAACGGGAGGAGAGCACTCGACGGACGACTGACCACTCGCCGGGGCCGACCCAATGGTGGTTAGAGCTGAGCAGTCGAGCTGATTGACATGTCTTCACTAAAACCATCATAACTCTTCAACCGTTTATCGGAATGACCTCAAACCGGCGCCAAATGAACGATAACTCAATTTCCTATCTAATGGGCAGTCGATCAAGGAAGTCGACCACACTAGTCGACGGGATCACTCGACGGAAGCACTCGACGGCTGAGCAGTCGAGCTGATTGACATGTCTTCACTAAAACCGTCATAACTCTTCAACCGTTTATCGGAATGACCTCAAACCGGCGCCAAATGAAAGCTAACTCAATTTCCTATCTAATGGGCAGTCACCCGACGGCCTGACCCGACGGCGTGACCCGACGGCCTGACCCGACGGCTTGACCCGACGGCCTTCACTCGACGGCATGACCCGATGGCCCTCACCCGACGTCTTCACCCGGTGGCTCGACCCGACGGCCATCACCCGACGGCCATCACCCGACGGCCTCACCCGACGGCCTCACCCGATGGCCTTACCCGACGGCCTTACCCGACTTCTTCACCCGACGGAGGGACTCGATGGGCCACTCGCCGGCCTCACCCGACGGCCCACCATCTCACACCACTCGATGGGCCTGATCACCCGAAGGCCCACTCGAGTACTTGACCCGATGGCCCAGTCGATCACTTCGACTTTCACTACTTAGACCTATTTTCGTTTTGTTTTCAAACACGTTTTGTTTTACATTTTGTTCGGAGTTCTTTCGAGGATAGCCGCTTTTCATTGTCTTTCAAAGGAGAAGATTTCTGAACCTTTGTTTGCTTGTTTTATTTTCTATTCAATGAATTCTGTTTCTGCTATTGTTGTTTGCTCGAACATGTGTGAGTAGTCGATTAGCTAGATCTAGGTTTTTCAAAGGAGTTTCATGAGTTAGATAACTGAATGCAGATAGGGCGTTTAATCTTTGAGTCTAAGATCAATTAGAGTGCGTCCATTAAGTTGGATACATACCTCAACAAGAACCCTAATCTTCGGATTCAGGCACCTTCGACCCTCAACTAAGGTTGTCGTATCTTGGGATCTTAGATAAAAAGAATATATCGTCTTCGCCATTGTTGAGTTTAATGCTTTGATTGTTTTGATCACTCGATCTCTGATCTTAGGTTAATCTATTCATCAAAAGTGTAATAGGTTGCTAGAACGAACATTGGTGAGCGATCTGTCCTTAGCCTGCGAGAGTTGATGCTAAGGCGGATCGTGAACATATCGAACCCGTTCATATTGCTTGTCTTCAATTGCTAGATTCAAACGAGAGTTTAGACATCTAGGTTGATTAGAAAAGTTGTCAAGATCACGAGAGTGGATTGACATACTTTTATGTTTGAGTTCAAGACATGTACTTAATCATTGCCCTGAATAGTCATTCGGTTACTTTCCTTGAGCTCCTGCGAATTGCCTTGATCTAGTGCTTTTTCCCTATTAAGTTTACATCGTCATTTACTTTCAATTACTGTTACCGAATTACAAACCAAATCATCACCATTGTCTTAGCTCCATTTTAAGTCTCATAGTTCATAGTGCAACGCTGGTCCTCTGGATCTCGAATCTCTTATACCACATTATCAATCTTTTTATCACATTTCTTGTTCAATCCTTTTACTCGAGAGCGGATAAACTTGCCTACAAACGGTCTGATAATGGAAAGGGGAATGAAATTTGCTTTCTCTTGTGCTCCTACAAAGAAAGATTGTTTGGTGATTGGTATTGAGGTATGGGGTCAAGGTAGAGTAAGAATCAGCACTTGTCATCTTGGTGCAACTACATGGGTAGATGAAGACTTCCCTGACTTGACTCCCATTGGACGTAGGCTTACAAGAAACATCTTATACTCGGATGGTCTCTTCTATATGGCAACGGAAGTTTCACTAGGGGTATTTGATGCATCTGCACGTACTTGGAACGTTCTTCCTCTGCAGCCGATCACTATCCCTGGCGTTGATGCTTGTGACACGATCAGGTGGTTAACTGAGTCTAAAGGGCAGATATATCTTGTAGATGCATCGTCAGCTGAGCCGATGGTGTTTAGGCTAAACCGTTTAGAGTCGGTTTGGGAGAAGAAGGAAACATTTGATGGTTCGTCGATATTTGTGAGCAATGGGTCGTGCGTGATGGCTTCTGGCCTCACGGGGTCAATGAGTAACATTTTGTATTTCAGTAACCGTCCTGTCAAACGTAGGTTAACCATCAAGTATCCGCAAGTTTTCGACAGGAATCGCCCCTTCAAGTACTCTTTATATAGCAGGAGTTTGTGTGAAGAACGTGAAGGGTACTACGTGGACTATCGGATGCCGCCTGGATCAACCTATTATGATCTGACGGATAATGTCTGGATCGAGCCGCCCCACAACATCTCTATCTCTGATTACTCACTTCTCCCCTTCGATGTCATAAATACGCGTCTCTTTATTTGGAAATCTCGGCTTTTGAATCTATTGTCGTAAGTAACAGATGTTGTGTATTGTCTATTGTGACCGCAAGAGATGATGACTAAGCCCTTTCTTTGTGTTTTACATTCAAGAAAAAGACAATAACTAATAGATTATCTTGTTTCCAGAAAGATTGTTACGTGACGTTAGTATCAAGCAACAAGCTTTCTGTGTGAGTTTCTTCATCATTCAATTTTGATTATTGGGTCGCTTAATTAAATGGGTTAAGACTGATTAAACATTAGAGATCTTCAAGTCCATAGAACCTTTGATTTTTTTGCCTAGTTTTTGATCCTCAATTTTACAGGCAATTCGAAGCAATAGAGGCAAGGCTTCATGTGTCCACCAAACCCGTTGCCGGCTAGGTCCCAACTTAATCCAGAAGCTCCAACCACTGGTTCTGAACCGGGGGCCGCATCTAATTTTCAGTTTTCGGTGGACGACCTTTTGAAAACTCCTGGCCGCAACCTTCTCAGATACCTCCATCCCAAGCTCGAAGGAGGAGCAATTTGGTAAACTTAAGTGGTCTTTGATTAATATTTTACAAAGAGTCACTTAAGTGAAACTATATATATTGCTTCTTTATACTTTGTAGGTTTAGGCATGATAGGTATGGGGTAATCACAAAGTCCATACTGAGAATGCAAAAATCTGATGTTGATCGAGCTTATCCAACATATCGTAGTTTGCCAATCACTACCAAAAGACGTTGGTTTGAAGCTTTTGCTGTAAGAGAAATTCAAATCTTTTTCTATTACAACTTATAATGTTTTGGTGCCCTGGTATTGACTTGTAATAATCATTTCTTTGTATTTTACAGCAAGAGTTTAATTGGTGCCCTGGTATTTCCAAGCGAGTTGAACTTGAGTTTGAAAAACAAGCTGCATCATCCTTCTCGAAGAATTTGTCTGACTGGAAGGCCAAATGGAAGATTGGAGAAGATCCTCCAGATTGGTTTGATAAAGATCTTTGGAAACTTTACATCGAGTTGTGGAAACAAGAGAAAGTTGCTGCGACGGCAGAAACTAACTCACAGAATCGAAGAAGCAAGAAAGGCAGGGACTCCTATCACAACACGGGTTCAAAAACATTTGACTTACGTAAAGACGAAATGGTAAACTGGATATCATTCATATATTCTTATGCTTTTGAATTCATAACTAATTACTTGTATTTCTTATTTTCCACTTGGTTAAGACTGCTGAAAACAATGGGAAGGAGCCTGGTATGCTTGAATTCTTGGAGGATGTCCATTGCAACAAAGAGACACGTGAGATACTTGACAAAAATATCAAGTTGGTTGTAGAGACAGTTAAGGAGATGGTGGATGAGCTCCAATCTCAGCGGTTAACCACTAATGGATCTGTGCAACCAACATGTCTCTCTCAAGACGAAGTAAACGCCCTAGTACTCGAGGTAAGTACACTAGCTCTTGAGATTTCGTGACAGCTGGTGTAGAGAAGTTCAAATTTTCTATTATTGTTTGTCTAGATTACCTGAGTTTACGTGATAGCTGGTGTAGAGATAGCTGAATATAATTAGGCATGCAAGCAAGTGTGCATGTGATGACCTATGCATGCTTTGTTCGTGATGCAATCTTTTTTTAAATTATCATTTTTGTTTGCAGAAATTCCCAAAGGTGAAGGGACACCGTTCTGGGTTCGGTTCACTTCCCGACCCTATGGAGGCTTCATTGGCTACGTACTCGGCTACCTCGGAACATGAAGAAATGTTGCGGTTGGCGAATGAGAAGATCACAACCTTGGAACAAGACAAATTTGTGGCTAATGAGAAAATCTCCAAGTTGGAGATAGACAAAACCAAGAAAGACAATAAAATCAAGAAGCTGACGAATGTCACAAAGCGGATTATCAACAAGTTCCCGGAGTTGTTCTCATCGGATGGTGATGAAGATGATGATGAAGATGAAGATGAAGATGATAATGAAACTCAAGCTTAGCTCTTTGATGTTTGTTTTTGTTTGTCCAAACTTATATTTTAAACTCAATATTATGTTTAATTTAATTTTTATTTAAAAACATTTTTTGGTAATTTTTTTTTGTTTATTTATTTTCATATATAATTAAATTAATATAATATATTTTTAATATTATTTTCATCTGGAAGTTTTTTCTGACCAATGTTAGTTGTCGGAATTCGGTCACAAACTTTCCGACCAATTTCCGACCTTTATTCCGACCGGTTTTCCGACGCATATAATGGTCGGAAATTTCCTACCAAAATCCGACCGTTGTTTTCCGACCAAATTTCCGACGGATATATTGGTTGGAAATTTCCGACCGATTCCCAACCAATACAAATTTCCGACGAGCGATTTCCGGCGGATTTTGGGTCGTCGGAAATCGATCAGAAACTGCTGTTTCCGATCATTTTCCGACCAATATGGGCGTCGGAACTCAGCTGTTTTCTTGTAGTGTCCGAGCTTCATTCTCGGTGTTTGTAGCGTTCTTGCTCTTGCCACAAGAAAAATTCAAGAATTTGGGCAAGACTAAAACACACATGTGAAAAATAAAAAATAAAAAATAAAGTTTGGTTAATTTCTCATAGTCTTTCAAGTGTAGTCAAAATTAGAGTGTTGAGTTAAATGTTTCTCTGAGCACAAAACCTTAGGATTTCTTTCACAGATTTTTAATCGAACAATGTACCTTCTTTATGGTGGTGACTGGATCCAAGAAGTGATGAAAGATGATTACATTTAAAGCTTTTGTATTTGACTCCGTTTTTATTTTATTTATTTTCCATTTTACAAAGCGGAGTTGAGTAATTTATTTTCCATTTTTACACATTAATAATCTACTTAATTCTTAACTCTCTCTCATTTCTCTTTTTACATCAAATAGTATCCATCATCACAACATCATCACAACACATGAATCATCTAATACCAAACACATAAAAACTCCATTCATTTAATATCCGATTTGTTATAAAATAATTTACTAAAATATGTGTATACAAGGAAAGTGAGGTGCTGAATTTATTAGCGTGAGATGGTGAGAGTAGAAGAAAGCTTGATAACCAAGATGTCGAGATGGTGACAGGATGAAACAGAGTAAATTTTTGTCTTTCTTATTTATCATTCACGTGTGTGTCTGTCCTTTTACATATGACAAAAATTGAAAATTGAAATAGTACTGTAATTGGATAATCATCCAATATTATAATAACACGATTATGAATATTCAGCAAATTAAGTTTTTATCTACTTTAATGCATTGACTTTGACTAGAAGAAAAAGAAGGAGAAAATAATTACTAATCCCTCAATATCATAAATAAAAGCTTTTCATTAAAGAAGCAACTAATCCACAATTCAGCCCCCATGATCATACAATTTAATTAAGATGACACGGTAAATCGCTTTCAATTAATGATTACACCCTTTGGAACTCGTAACTCCCAGTACATTGCACACAATTCCCTATGATTATCAACCTCGTTAAAGAGACTGTATATATATTATATATTATATTATTTCGTTAACACATTCCTCTGTTTTCTTTTATCTTGCGCTGTTTTCTATCACTCTCTCGTCGACAAATGGATACTAACTCTCTTCATCAACAAGATTCTATAAAGATCGAAAACCAGTATGATCCAGATTCCTTGTATGAAATGCTCGAAAAGTATGTTGAAAACCCTTTTATCCTTTTCTTGCTAAACAAGTCATCTTTAGTTTTTCGAGGTTTTTTTTTTTTTTTTTAAATCGTTTTCGGTTTACAGGTTGCCTCTGCTAGAGAACCTGCTCGATACCGATGATGATCTGCAGCCAAATGCGGGTTTGCATTTTCAGTTTCAGTACAATGGCTTTGAAGATTTCTTCGAAAACATCGAAGTGAATAACGCAATGTCATCTGATATTCTCATGCTGACTCAAGAACCCTACTTGTCAAGTGACTCCTTTTCACCAGTGGCTGTTCAAAACAGCGATTGTCGCAGTTCCAACGAGACATGTGAAAAGAGAACTCTTAAGAGGAAGAGGCACGTTAAGCCAAAGAGACAGGACAAACTGGAGTTGTCTGAGATCAGGAAGTTTTTCGATCGGCCAATCATGAAAGCGGCTAAAGAACTGAACGTTGGACTTACCGTGTTGAAGAAGCGTTGCAGAGAACTTGGAATTTACCGGTGGCCCCACCGGAAGCTCAAGAGTCTTAACTCTCTCATTAACAATCTCAAGGTATAATAACGTTTACTAATGTGACTCAATTTGCGTTTTGGGTTTATCAAATATGTTTAAAATGGTGACAGGGCGTTGGGATGGAAGAAGAAGTGAAGAATTTGGAGGAACATAGGGTTCTTATAGAGCAAGAACCTGGTGCTGAGCTAACTGATGGAACCAAGAAGTTGAGGCAAGCTTGTTTCAAAGCTAATTACAAGAGAAGGAAGTCACTTGCCAATGACGACGATTACTCTTGACTTTATCTTCGTGTTTCTACATTTCTCGTTTTGTTTTTTTTTCACTTTGTTTTAGACTCATTTCATAATTTTTTTTAGTGACCTAATTGTCAATCTAGAATATCTAGGGAATTTTCTTTTTAGGTATTTAGCGCCATTTATTTGATGAACTAAGAAACGCGTTTATCAATTATTTTGATGAATGGAAATATGGAATTAGGGTTGGTGAGATGAACAAACTATTAAAACTAGAAACTACATTTGCATTCACAAAAAATTACAAATGCAGGAATGTAATGATCGTATGAAAATGTGTGCTCAATAATTAAACTGCCAACTCTAAAGTCTAAACAACTTTGACAAAATTTTCACAAACTAGAAAAAGTCCATCATAGACAAATACTATATTATATAAACACTTCTTTTCACCTTTTTGTTTAGGAAAAATGTTGATCCTTCCACATGAGTGAAAATTACTTTATTCTTTCTATATAAAATATGTTGTGATTTTTTTGTTTGTTTCATATTATTTCCTATGTAATATTTTTTATTTTCATATTATCTACTATACATTTCCTTGTCATTTTTTAAGTTTATTATAAGCTAGCAGGGTAATTCAGCTATCTTACTATTCTTTTTTGAATCTCCTTGCATATTAAAAAAAAAATGAAACGTAGGAATATAAAAAAGAAGAATTCCTAAAATTTTCATTGTAAATTTTAACATAGGCTGTTTCCTTGACAATTTGTATATAAATAAAGTATACACAATAGAAGACTAGTTAATTAGTATATCAAACTATAGAATCAAAAGAAAGCTTAGGAGAGATTCGATTTAAATAGTGGAAGAATTCATCGTTTCCAGATTTTCTTGCTTACGCCTCCATGGAATCACTTGCTTAAACCCTTCGTAAACCCTTGCCTGCATTTTTAAATATCGAATAATTGGGTTACACAATTACTTCCTCCATACCCAACAAAAAAAATGGTACCATAATTAGTTTTTTATGAATACCTTTTTAAGATTTTTGACAATGAAACTTTTTGCTGGTGTTGCAAGAAATTGACATTCAATTGAAATTTTATCTTTATAGTTCAGAATCCCACAAGATTTGAGAATTGATTCGGGAATTTAAATCAGAAATTGAAAAAGGTTTTGAATATTGGGAAAAAGTATGTAACTTTTGATTTTTTTGTTCAGCTGAAAAATAAACTTACCCAGAACTCTGACTTTGTTGTATGAGAGAGATTAAAAAGGATCCCTTTCCCTTTAACTCTATAAAGTCTCACTTTTGTGCCGCCGTCGCCGGTAAAGTCACCTCCTCCTCCGGCCCAATCCTTCCGGCAATCGTAGCCGTCGTCTCTGAAACTTGAAAAGTCAAATATACCCTGGGACGCTTCTTTGCATTTCCCGAAACTTCCCCATCTGCTAGACCCAAACAATCTCTTTTCCTTCTCCGGCGCCGGCGCCGGAACTCCTCTCAACTTCCTAATTACAGACGCTGATCTAGGAAGCGACAGTGAACGGCGACGTAAATCGTAAGGACCGTCGAGAACAGTGGTTGGAGAAGGCTCGTTCGCCGTCGACGATTTACAAGATTCTCCGGGCAAAAGTAGCCTCGGAGGAAGGTCCAAGCATCTCACCACGGCTCCTCTTTTTTCTCCGGTTTGATTCGATCTCGGCGGTTTTCTGACGGAATTACGAGGCTTTCCTGGAGCTTCTTCCCATAGAAAAGGAACAGATCCGGCGATGTTAACAGGCGGTGTAGCTAATCCCGGAGTTTCATATGCTCTGTCCATTGGATACGAAAACAGAGGAAGCTTAGGCGTTGAACAAAACCGATCTTGATCATTAGCGAAACCCATTTTTGTTTTTATTAATGAAACCCAAATAATGTTTTTGATGTTATATGAAATGGGTTGTGATTATATAGCCGAAAGAGAAAACCTTTTTAGGAATTGGATTCATTTGAACAAGAAAAAGGAAAAGTTAAGGAGGATGAATAATGGAAGAGAAGACATGAAGGAGAAGAAAAGAAAAAAAAATTAAATGAAAATGAATTGAATTTAAATAAAGAAATAAATTGAAACGCTCCTCTTTTGAGCTTCTTGTTCACGAGGGATGGCATTTAGTTAGTTTATTATTGACAATGACTTGTGAATTAGTACCTTCACTATCAACAATTCGGGATTGATAAATCCTCTAAAAAAGCTGATAAATTTCATAAAGACCAATTTAATTAATTTGAAACTAAGAGTATACATACAAGTATGCAACATACTTAATCGTTAGGTTTTGAAAACGTTACATTTTCATCATTACCACTACAACACATGCTTTGTTTTAAGTTTGGGATAATAGGATTAGTACCACTGTTTCTGAATTTGTAAAAGAAAAACACAAAGGTAATAATTATGGGTAAGAAATATTAAAGGGTATGATCCCGATGGACAAACGGTCAATTTGGTTTAGAGATTGAAAAAGTCAAAGGCAGCTCTTTTGTTTTGTTGATGTCTCTCTCTCTCTCTCTCTCTCTCTCTCTCTCTCTCTCTCTCTCTCTCTCTCTCTCTCTCTCTCTCTTTGTCGTTGCATCAGTTATGTTGTAGCGACTTTTGTGTGGAAATGAGTGCGAAGATTAGGAGAATCATGCGAATCTCATGCCTCTTCGCCTTCTCTTACTCTCATCTTTCATGCATATGTATGCATTACATGTAACATGTTGAAACTGTAAGTATGTGTCTGTTTGGAATCTATCATTAAGATATTGTACTTCCAATTTTAATTATGATGATTCATTAGGATTTTGGTCAAATATTTCAAGAAAAGAAACGACAATTAGCTCTCTTCATCCACACCGCGCAAGTTTTGAAATAACTAGGGGATGGACCGCGCTACGCGCGGATTGTTCTTTTTTTTTTTTTTTTTTTTGTCAACAGTATATATTCCTAGACCAGTTCGGAAATCCAAACCGGTTGAATAAAATCTATATGGTACACGTCGTAGGGTTGATCTCGAGCACTCCGTGCTAGCTTATCCGCCCTCGTGTTTTGTGTCCGTGGGATCTGAGTGATGGAACAAGAAGTAAATTCCTGTTTACACTTATCGATTTCGTCCAGTAGAACTGAAAAGGCCGGCCACTCCTCAGGTGTCAGTACCATCTTAGCCACATCTGAACTGTCTGTCATAAACGTCACCTTGTGTTTATTCAGGCGTAGCATACTCTGCATAGCCCAAACTAACGCCTCCAGTTCCGTCTGTAACGGTGATAATCCTCTCCGTAAATTACTTGCCCCCATAATCTTTTCTCCTGTTATTGTATTATGATAAAACCAACCCAACCCATAATCTTTTTCTGATGTTCAATGTGAATTTATGCAGTAGGCATACTATTTTCAGCTTTTAGAGTTGTTAACTTCCTATATTTCCTTTTTTTTTTAACTAAAGCTTTGTAATTAGTTGACCAATTTAAAGATCAATTTTGTTCATTTGATATGTTGGTTGGAGGAGTTTCGAATGTCACCAGAAGAAAAAGTATGAGAATGAGTATAAGTTAGCACGACGTTTAAAACTAATAACGTTTCTTTTTCCCATTATTTTTCCTCTTCCCGCGTTGTTATTCCATTTAACCAACGTCAAAGAAGCCCCTCAATCTTTTAATCAGAGAGATGGTATTCGATTATCTCTAGATATGTTGTGAATAGTGGGGGTCACAATAAATTGTTCTTCTGCTCCCACCGAGTTGTCATAGTAAAAGTTTGATGCCGCTAAAAGTGATGGTTTGATGGCTGGTGTTCGTCATACACCAACCCTCATGTCACGGAATATGAGAAAAATTATTTTCTAGCTTCTTGCTCCATTTCTACCTCCACGAAAACCTTGTTTTTTCTTTTTCTTTTTCCCTACGCCATGCTCCCATACCTGATACCAAAAGATACCCAAAACCAAATAAGCTTACTGTATCTTTTCTTAGTACCCCCTCACTTATTTTTGGAAGCTTTTCAACAATGTATCTCATGGTTTTCTTGCGAGATATAAAAATACCTATTACATACTAAAACATTTATAAACTCTACTGAAGAAATGTATTTTATATATAATCAAAACCAGCATAAAGATTACTTGCTATACACGAAATACAACCACCCATTCAAAGAAACCCAAGTCTTGTGTTCAAAAAATCACAGGACACATATTCTTTGCCTTATTGTAATTGAGATCAACTGGCCAATAGTACATGAACTTGCAGTAGTTATCGAACAATATCACAAAGAAAAAAACTACAGACCCATTTACCAGTCTTGACGTTCGTTCTCATCATCTCCACCTCTTGCTTCTTGAAACACCTATATTTTCTGATTCCTTTGACGTTCTTGGTGGGAAGTTGTTAACAATCAATTAAGCCTACATGTTTGTTTGCCATCTGAAATAGAGAGTAGTAAAAGGTCGAAATAGCTTTAAATATGAATAAAGTTCTAATTATAACATTACCACAAAAAAAAACATATCAAGTTTGAGATATGTACCTTGTACCTTGTACCTTGCACTAACCATCTATAGATAATTCTCTTATAATCACCTCTCAATATCTGAAACCTGCAAAATTTTGGAAATTATAAGTCTAAAAGTTCACACCTTCCAAGTTTCAACCATGACTTCATTTAGTTTTTGTTATTCCTCCTTTAGACTGTAACATATGGTAAAACCAAACTATAATTTTAAAATTGGAAATATGGGATATTACCTCATTTAGCTTGATGATGATGGGTCCATTCCAATTTAGCAATTTCTGGCTATCTCTAATGGTCTATGTCAAGAAAATTAAACAATAAACATTGTAAAACTTAAGGTTGGATTTGTTTCGTGCACTATCTTGTGCGTAAAATTTATCATCTCTTTGTTGTTAATAGAATCTATAAAGTGAGAACATACTTATTGAAATAATCTACTAAAAGGTAAAGATAACTGATTTAAAGTAACATTTGAGTTGGGGTATATACCAATGAGAAAAAAAAAGAGAACAGCTGCATAGCAAGGAGGGGACTGGTGGTGAAACCTATTGACGGGGTAATTCTCTTCGTGAATGCATTTGGAGGTCTACGATTCTCAATAATGCTTAAGAGGTAGTTTCCTTGTCTTAAAGCTCAAACCACTGTAATCCTGACAATTCAATGCGCTTCTGTAAGATAAGTGTGAAATTAATTACCTACTTTTTCTATAAACTCACCGGAAACCAAACTGAAGGCAACCCACATTAGCTAGTTAGGTAGAAGATAACGAATCACCTATCAAAAAGATGTAACTTCGACATCACAGCCTGGTTTGTCACCTTTTCCTGCATTTAGCTAAAAGCTCTCAGACAAATCAGCAAATCTGTGTACTGAAACGAATAAATCATTGTATTTAGAAGCTTACTCCATCTCGAAAGCGTCTTTAGGTGGCTTCTCAGTGTTCATATGCAACACTCGGTGTGTATTATCCCGAAGACATATACTGAAAATCCACCTTATGTATAACCTATTTCACATAATAAAGACCATTAGCTATCAATCGAAACCAAAATCAGAGTCATAAATCATACAAATTAGCCAACTATAACAAACAACGCGCAAGGGTTTAATAGCTAAAAACATAAGGGCAAGGAAAATAGAGGAAACTTGCAGTTATGAAGAGAAAGAAGCACATACCCATTCTCTTTCATTGACCAGTAGGAACTCTAGATCTAAATTCATACTCTGTTTTCAGGTTTCTAAATATAAAGATAATCTGAGACACTTGGTATATCACATTGAAGGATCATCAGACCGAAAGCATATCCATACATATTCCCGCAATCACGTTTGTGGAATCAAGCAAGTTTTTAAGAGACACGAACCTTGGTGGAACTCGTGGTGTCCTTGTTTAAGGCCCCCAAATAGCCTCTTCTCAAGCACATAGTTGACTAACATTTTCACATGCTCTAATATCAAAACATTTTAGCACTTGTGCGTAGTTTCCTGAGTTATGCCTAAATCATATTGAAAATGAAAAGGAAAAAAAGTCGGTCAATAATATTTTGGTTCTACTCTCTCATCAGATCATGCAAGCACCTCCTTAGAGATTCCACGATTAAGTTATAGTCTGAGAGAAGAAAGAAAACACTCTCCTTTTTTTTTTTCCCCTAGAAAACTGAAGAAAGATTGGAAATTAGAGACATATTTGACCGTTTAGCGAAATATGTGAGCATTTGATCAGCAAATCAAGCAATTCATAGTGAAACATGTAAACAATATATAGAAAATAGCCTTATGGATTGAGATATATATCGACATGATATTTTTCCAACTTACAGAACTAAGAAAGTATGATGGACCCAATACAGGGCCTTAGGGGTTGACCAATATGCGGTTCCTTCTTCGAGTCTTTCGTTAGGCTCATCATCTTCTTGTCTTGGTGCTTTTTAAGAATCTGCAATTGATAGGTATAAGTGGAGAAGAATAAAAGAAGAATAGTAATACAGAAATACACGTGTATCTATGCATAGAGACAAACAGTTTTAGTGCATTGACGATGGAGAGGAGAGGAACTGGCAATCAAAAGAGCGAGTGATGTTTGATTCCGCTTGGAAATCACCGTTCCTTCCTTCAATTTGCAATCCGATCTATCTGCTACTCCTTCCTCCGACGGTTTGTAGCCAACGATTGAGAATTGGATTTCCGAGACCATGAGAAACGGTGTGTCGGTTGCCTTAATTGGGCCAATATCGCATGGTAGAACTTAGAAGCCGGAGTCAATGGTCGACGCTGCCGTACATGGCCGTCACACAGGATGAACGAAGAGAACTACAAAAAGATTAGATTTTCAAACTGGGATCCATGGAGAAGGATAGATACAAATTGTGCAATCGTAAAGTTATTCTATTTACTTGAATGTGTGATGGCAAGTTGCAGTCGGTGCCATCGTGTAGCAGCGAATATAGGTTTGATTCCCGGTTTCTAATAATTCCAAGCGAGAACTGCAGAGGAGAGGAGAAGACGGGAAGAATAATCGACGTAGAAAGAAAAGAGGAAGGCGGAAAGTTTATTAGGCGTCGCAATTTGGGAAGAAGAATGTTAAGTCGTCAAGCGATTTTGGTAAACTGTTTAGCTGACGTGGCAGTGGGAGAGCTCCTCTCATAAATCCTACGTGGACACTCTGAGGAGCCCCAAATAGAGGCTTTTATATATTATAGATTTTTTCAACAAAGACATACTCTCTTATAGTCTTTTTAGCTTATTAACAACAAATGATCTTCAAAATAAACTAAATTAATAAAGCTTAAACCAAAACCATAACTTAAATGACTGATAGCTCACTGTCTTCTAACATCGCGCTTATTATTTAATCGAGATTAACATGGTGTATTAGTTTTGACTTTACAAATAGCACAGTATACAATGACTTAAAAAATGAATTTACACTGTTCCTTTTTCTGTCAGAAGTCTATTCGTTAAAATTTTATTTTCTCGTACAGTATGCTCTCACGTGTCTTGATTTATTCTTCGAGTTTCAGATATCTTCTGATTTGTCATAAAACCAAAAAAATATGTTTGCTTTATAACCAAAGTAGATAAAATACAACACTCACAGGAGTACTATTAAGGTCAAAAACGTATTTTATTGATGAATCCAAGGTCAAAACTTGCGTTAATTTTCTCGTGATGTGCGATGATTACACATTACGTGATTACAAATTTACAAACAGTCTCAGTTTTATATGAATCTGGAAAGTGTAATCATCGCAGATCCCGAGAAAATTTGTTTATATGAATCCGGAAAGTGAAAATGACAGGAGTCTCATGTTTAATTTCTGTTCAGTGGAATATCTTTCTTTCTTTTTTTTTTTTGCATTTTGGGTTTTATTTGGGCACGGGATTATATTTTTGAGGATTTGATATATGTCACCATATTCAATACAAAACTTTTTGTTAAAGAAGTCTATGTGTTAAACAATAACATTTCTATTAGTTGATATCACAAAAGGCTAAACAAAAGTAAGTCACGATATGGTAAGATGAGCATTGAGGTTTGATTTTAACATGTTAGGTTACGAGAATTGAGAGGCCACTCATGTTAGTCAAATGTTACTTTATTCTTTCAAATTTGATATAAAATTCTCTACATCCGTTAAGAGATAAAAAAGAAGTAAAGGGGAATTGTAAAGAAATCCATAAGGTCCATAACGAAGGCTTTTTTATTTTTGGCACTTGTTTGCTTTTTAGGTTTTATGATTTTATCATAAAGCAATTGGATTGCGTTTACGAAACGTGAAGTGTTAGAATGTATTTTGTAAGTGTGGAGAAAATATTTCTTAATATCAGAACCACAAGTACGTACAAGTTTTTAAAAGTCATTTTGATATTTCTGATAAATTAGAATATTCAGAGACATCTAACTAAAGATTATAAGAAATAACAAGAAATTTTGGACAAAAATATGTTTATTTTTTATTCTTCTTTGTTACCTCAATAATGTTTATGGATTCCAAACAAAATTGAATATAAAAAGTTCGATTGACTGTCACCTCAATAATTTTCTAGAAATAGTATAGACTTAATTGTACATTTTATCAAACATATATATGTTTTTTAGTTTAAATAAATTTCATATATGATAGAATTTTATCTAAAAAAACAAATATTCTAGAGGTCTATGACTTTTGAGATAATAAAAAAATCAAATTGATTTTATAGAGAACTTTAAACACAACATAACTTTATTTATAAAAATGATATTATATTAAAAATATTCAATGAATTTTGCATATTTTCTATAAGTTTTCAAATATGATGAAAACACACACAAAAACGTACGTTTATAACAAGTTTTCTTTCCAATATAGGGATATTGATCTACATGTAGCAACACCTTTCCTCATTTGGTATAAAACATAATATAATTGAGAAGATGATGATAAGATAGTATCATTCTTTTTCTTTTAGATGCAAATGATAATTCAATGTAAGACACAGTTAACCAACATTGTAGATTAAATGTTTTAAGCTTAAACAAATGTATAACAACAAGAGGCAAAGCAAAAAAACACATTCAAATGCTTTTTACTATCACTTCCAAAAGCGACAGACATCCAATTTAAGCCCCATCCTTTCCTTAGCCCATTCTCTAATCCTTTATATTTTCGTCTCTTTATGCTCTTGTGGTACTTTTGAGTTTTGATACAGCTTTGCAAATTAGCTAACTGATAAACCAAAATTTCAATCTGTAAACCAAACCAGTAACCAGATTGAGCATCTCTACTTTATTCCTCCTATTATAAAAACTTACATTTTCAGTAATGCAGGATTTAAGGCTCCAAATCTCTCCAAATTTGCCAAGATTTCAATAAAGATGATGAAACAATGTTTCTATATTGGGAAGAAAGCTGAGAAAACGTTTCAATAAACTAAGGATTGTAGGAGTTTGAACACAACCAATTATCCCCTTTATATATAAGCGAATTCTATATACAAAACCTAAATTGTTCTCATTGACCTCAAGAAGAGAGCTAAACAGGAATTGCCAAGAACTGTACAAATTTTGCAGCTTCTCATATTCGTTGCTTCAAATGTATGATTCCCTCACGAGCTAATGTCCCTCCAAGATCACCTATGATTCGAGATATCCTAACCTCAAGCCCTCTCTGCACTTCCTGAAACAAACTTTTGATGTTTTCTGCAAAACGTTCTGTATCAAAGCTGCTAATAGAAGCAGAGGATTCAGTAGTGATGAAGCCTACAAGAATCTCGACAAAGCCAGAAGCGATCTTGGATTGGATTTCCATCAGTTTCTGTCCTGTTGCCACTATGTATCTTTGCAGCTGAAATGTCTCATCTAAGAAATGCTCTAGCAATGTCTTGGCTTCCCCATTTGCCTTCATTTTCTCCGGATCACTCACATGCTATAACGGTTTAACGAAAAGAATAAGTATATTGTTAATAACAGAGAGACAGTAATGTAATTGAGGAAATGATATATTTTTTACCATTTTTTTGCACAAATCATCAATCTTCTCTTGTAGTGATTGATACCTAGTAACTTGTTTGTTGAGCAAGGTAATGAGCAATAGCAAAGCCCTTTTACCGGTATCACTGCTGATTTTGTCAATCTCTTGGCTCTCTTGTTTCCCAATATATCTCTCAATCATCATCAGCTGTTGTTTCAGCCTTTTGATCTTGAATGAAACTCCAAGAGCATGAAGATCCATTCTCCAAGGTGGATTGCCTGTGGTTGATGTTTCAATCTCCTTACAATTTTCTTTTTCTATTTTGGTAAAGAGACTTTCCTTTTCAGATTCTTCTTCGGCATCAGATTGAGCAGCTTTCAAAGTTAAATGTCTCAATTCATCAGGAGAATATGATTCCCTTCCTTTCTCCATCCCATTTCCCTGAGAGTCTTCCCTTGTTTTTGTGTTCTTTCTTCTACAACTCGTGTTGTTCTTGTGGGACACCAAGCTTCTTAGCTGTGTCTTGAATTGCTGTTTCTTTAGGGAAACAGATTCTTCTTCACCTCTCTGACTTACCAGGCTTTCCAGCTTTGTGTTATTGTGTCTCAACTGTGACATTTCTTGGCTTAGTCCTTCAATACAAGATCTCAGCCTCTTTGATTCTAACTCAGAGTTCATCAGATGCAAACACAAAGCTTCAACTTTTTCATCTTTTAGTTTCATATGCTCTATCTCCTCCCTCTTCCCTATCACTCTAATACAAAGATCTTCCTCTCCAAAACTCAAATTCTCACGCTTCTTTGCATTTCCATCGACTCCTTCAAAATGCACCAATTGAGATTTCAGATTCAGAAGTGAAACGGAAACTATGAATGAAATTTCAAGATCTTTAGAGGACTTACGTAGTTCATTGAGATCACCAATAGAGTAGGAATCCAAGATTTCTGGGACGACATCAGGATCTTTATGTAATTCAAGATGTTCAATGTGAGTAATGGAACCAACACTGTTGGTTTTAGGCTTACTTGTGGCTTCGAAAGCAAACATGCTTTTTAGTGACCGTCTTGATTTTGAATTAGATCTCCATGTCTTTACTTCGTCTTCTTCTTGCTTTGTTTTAACCTCTTTAACCAATGTCTGTATCTCTGTTATATCCAGTTTTGACTTCTTCAACATCACTGCCAGTATCCGATCTTTCTGTTCCAAATCTTTCCGCATCTTAATGATTTCTAATGACAACTCTTCAAGGTCATGCCTCTTAGCTTCGATTTGCTTATTTGCACGACTCAGTTCAGCTTCAAGTTGTCTCTGGCTAGAAGCAAGCTCAAGGAATGTCTTCTTTTGCCTCCATAGCTCTGTGGAATGTTCTTGCACATCTCTCTCTTGTGTTTCCCTCAAATCTTCAACTGTTTTTTCTGCTTTGACCAGCTTTTCCTCCAACTCTTTGCATTTACGCTTCTCTTCTTCCATTGCTTTATCTTTGGATTGCACTAAACCTTCCTTTTCTTTTAATCTTTCTTGCAGCTCCGTGAAGCTTTTTCTCTTCCTCTTCTCCATGTTCCTTAGCTCCCTCATCAGAGCTTCGATCTGGAGCCTTAATCTGTACCTCTCTTTTAACCAACTCTGTTTTTGAGACGCGATTATGCTAACTACTTTCTCGTTGGCTTTTGCATCTTCATTTCTCACTTTCTTTAACTCTCTAATTTCACTATTGGCATCCTCAAGCCTCTCAAGAAGCTTACCCTTTTCTTCATCAAAGATTCTCCTAATCAGCAAACCAAATAGCATCATTTTGTTCCTCATCTCAATCTGTCTCTCATCTCCCATGGACATGGTGGTTGCTCTTTTTAAAAAAAAAACACAGAGCAACAACAAAACCAATCTCTGAAGAGATGACTAAATCTGAATCTCAAGATGCAATTTTCCTATTATCATCCATCTGACAGAAGAAAAAGAAAAAAACCAAAGAAAATCTTATCAGAGCAACTTCCGAGGACATTTAATGCAAATCTAATTATCCAAAGCAATAGTCTCAGAAAAAAATAACAAATGTAAGAACCAAAAGGTGTTCAAATTGATACCAGAAGAAAGAAAAAAAAGAAAACCAAAGAAGAAGATGTCCAAGATCTTACGCAAGATTTAGACAAAGGTTGAGTAAAACTGCAAGTACATGTGGTAAGGCATGTTATATTGTTGGGTAGGAGTTACATAACCTTTTGTTTGGTTTCTTTTTCTTTTCCAGATGGTAATGGCAGAGGAATAAAGTTTGGTGAATAAAATATCTGACACACATGTAAAAACACTGTGAAAAGAATCATGTAAGAGACCATCCTTACAGATAGATAAAAGCAAGAAATGTATGCTTCTCCTGGTTTTCTGTTAACACAAGGTCCCTAATATGTCCCCACTTGCTCTTTCTTTTCCATTCCAATAATTGTTTTTTTATCCTACATTTCATTTTTCTAACCATTGCTTGTAATGGAGACATTGGGGAGCAAGATCAAGCTAGATTCTTTCTTCTTTGTCACCATTGATAATTGAGATAGCTTGACTTAGATTTTATAGTAAGATCCGCCTTACTTGATTACTGAGAAATTTCAGAATCATTGAGGTGGAAAATAGAAAAATCAACATTGAAAAAACTTTTTAAACTTACTAGTTGAAAAAGGGTACAGAAACTGAAAAAAGAGTTATATCTTTTCCTTAGGTAAATAAATACTGTTGCTGCGGCATAAATACTCTTCATCAAGCTGTTATGAAGTGATCGGTGATTTGGAAATTAGAGAATTTTAAACCACAAAATGTTCAGAGATATTGATACTTAAAGTGGACCACTTAAATTCAATCATTCCATTTCACTATCAACGTTAACAACTTTAGAGTTTAGTGTAATTTTACATAAGAAATTATGAAATTTACTTCTTTTTCTTTTAGTTTGTGCATTTTTAATTGTACTTCAGGCATCATCGCAAACAACTCGAGAACTATATCATTCATTGCTTAAGAAAGAAGCCACCGATCGCTTCTATTTTAAATTCTCAACCCTTTTATCCCAAAATCGTGAAAACCAAAAACCTTTCAAATCCCGACACACATCTTTTTTTAAAAAAAAACGAAATGAAAAATTTCAAAAGCTTAAGCCCTGTTCTTTTTTGTTGTCGCAGAGGCAGCTTTTTTATGGTGACTGACCCCTTCATCTCACTGTTGCTAGAATAGGAAGCCGAGAGCACAGCGACAGAAAATTCAAAGAATTTGTGACGGAAAAAGATGGTGTCGTAAATATTATTTATTCAAACAATATATTTTTTAGTCGCTGATCACTGACTCAGCGATAAGCCGATAACAAAAATGACTCAGCGTCAAAAGGAAGAATAAGGCCGAGTCATTTTTGGAATATTGTTAGACTCGCAATTAGATATTTTATTCAAAGGGTAAAGCATTTCAAAGGGTATAATCGGGGATATATTTTTGTCAACATACAAAAAATCTATAAACTTGCTTCCCTTATCTTTTCATTAGGTAAATAAATACTGTTGCATAAATACTCTTCATAAATTCAATCATTTCATTTCACTATCAACTTATAACAACTTTAGAGTTTAGTGATATTTTTTTTTCCTAGAAGTAATTTTTATCTCCAAACAGGTTGGGCTTGCGCATTGTTATTAGTTATTAGTTATTTTTAACAAAAAAAAAAAAAAAACAACTTTAGAGTTTAGTGTAATAATTTTTATTCTCCTTTATATTTGTTAGTCGCTGTGATCGCTGACTCAGCGATAACAAAAGGAACAAGGCCAACAAGGCTTCGCTGACTCAGCGTTAACCAAACGAAGAAACAAGGCCTCCTGAAAAATCAAGCGGCTGAGTATTTTTGGAATAATGTTGACTCGCCATAAACAAATCAAGCGGCTGAGTAATTACACTGCATGGTTGTTTTTTTTTTTTAAACAAATCTTAGTAACCAAATGTGTACTCTTCTTTGTTCATCATGTTGTTTAGAGTCATTTGTTACGGTTTTTACAGTGTAATTATATAAAAAGAAAAAATTCAAAGACTGGATATTTTTTTTTCTTTTAAAAGGGCTAACTTGTTAAATTTTTATGAGAGGCTATTTAGTGAATTAGCATTGGTGGAAAGTATAACTCAGAAAATGAAAAAAATAAAAAAACGAAGCAAAAAAGTGAGTAAGCATAAACAGCTTCATTGATTTTTATAATCGGTTGCTTGATCAGTGAACTCTAGCGGGAAAAACAGTAAATATTTCACACGGCGTTTGCTGATCAATTTCAAAGGGTAAAATCGGGAATATCATTTTATCAACAAACAAAGAAATACATTTTTGTGAACAACATAGTTTAAGACTTTATGTATATCACACATTCACATTTCACACGGCGTACGCTGACCAATTTCAAAGTGGTAAAATCGGGAATATATTTTTGTCAACAAACAAAAAATTCTATAAACTTGCTTCCCTTATTATTATTTCTATACAATCTTCGAATTATTATTTCCTACCAATTATTTCTCACGCGCTTAACCACATATTTCATAAAATTTGCAGCTGCACACACACGATTTTGTCAATTTACAGATATTGGAGGAGTCAAGTAAGCGTTATACGTACATTTTATTATAGGCTATAAAGCGAATTAATAATGGTGGATAGTAGAAGAAAATGAAAAAAAAAAAATTAAACAAAAACAAAACTAAAGAGGGAATAAAAACTAAAAAGGGTCCTTCATTGAATTTCATAATAAGTTGCTTAATGAGCTAACACTAGCGCGAGACATTATAGAATATTACAATTTTTGACAAGGCTTTGCAAAATCACACGTTTTTGGCCTAAAAGGAAATTAGGACCGAAAGATTCATCTAGAACATGTCTACATCAGAACATCATCTTTTAGTAAAATGAAGAGCACACTCTTAGAGCTAGAATGAGCACATTTTTTAGAGCTTGTCACAACTAATAACAATGTACAAGCCCAACTTATTTTCTACTTCGACCTCCTCAAAGAAAAGAAAAAAAAATAAAAGAGATCAACATAAAGAATAACATTTCCAAAAGAGAAAAGGAAGAATCAACAGTCTCATTATCCGATTTTAGCTATGATAGCAAATGACGTTTTCTCCTCACCAGTTTCTACAGTTTCCGTCGAACGTGCTTTTAGTATGGGAGGTCAAATTCTAGACGAAACTCGATCAAGAATGAGTCCAGATTCTCTCGAAGCTCAAGCGTGTCTTGACGATTGGACTAGAGCTCAATATAGATAACAAAAATATATCCGTGACAATAAAGAAGAATTAGAATATTTTGATAGTGATGTATCTTCAATAAGATATGAAGATAGTGACTAATATTTTGTTTTACTTTATTATTGTAATAAATGATTATTTGTTCTTTCAAAAATTTATATACATTCATAATTTTGTTTTAGTTTATTTATTTCACATATGTTGGTGTAAATTATTAAATTATTCTATTTTTATTTTTATAATAATTATTTAATCATAAACCGTAATATTAACCGTATTATAATTATAATACGTATGTAACCGTAACCGTACTAACCGAATTTATATTTAACTGTAACCGTATTAACCGTATGTTAAATGGTTAGGGTTAAGGTTAACAAAATTTTTAACCGTAATTGTCTGACACAATGCTCACTGGCACTCCATGTAGTTTTACAATAGCGTCCAAATATTTTTGAGCCAACTGATATGCACCATCTGTTTTCTTAATTGGTAGAAAATGAGCAGACTTGGTGACTTTTTTAATGTCGTAGGAAAAATATGGTTTAATGTTTAAATATTATTATGTAATACAAAACATAGTTAAATGTTTAGTTTTAACCCCAAAAAAGTTTACTTTGAAAAGAAAATATATAATAAATAAACTTTTCCACCGGAGAAAGATAAACATATTAAAAAGACATATTTACAAATATTTTGTTTCATGTAGTTTACGCATCACCATAATTTCCCTCAGTTTAAATGCATTTCAAAGTCAAACGTCTACTTCACATGTAGTAATCTACTAGTTTTGGGCACCGTTTATTCTTAGTATCTTATAGTATTTATTTTGTTGAGACTTTTTTTTTTTTCCTATCATTTGATAACTTTGTTTTGGATGTTAATTTTTATTATTCGTTTTAATGGTGGCTCTTCGATTTATTTTGTTTCTTTAATCTTTTGTATATATTATATATATATAATGGTGATGCAGTAAAACATATTGGTTTAGATTAGTAAGAACAAAACCTCACAAATGAAAGGATGCGACTACAATTTAGTCACTAATTGTGACGCATTTGTAGTATTCTTTTGGTCGCATTTTTGTAACGTTTTGGTGACTAAAAACGGTAATAATTAGTGACACGTATGTGACAATTTTTTTTGTCACAAATAGGCTTGTGGCCTATTTGTGACAATATTATTTGTCACGAATTGTGTCATTTATGTGACGTTTAAGTAGTGTCACAGTTTGTGACAAATTGTTACCATTGTAAATTGTCACAACTTTTTGTGACACTTTTGAAACTAAAAATGATTTGTGACGATTTTATTGTGACGTTATATAATTCGTATCATTTTTGTCACAATATTTTTTTGTGATGAAATATTAATATATTGTGACGAACAAAGATTAGTTGATTCATGTGAACAAAGACAGAGCCGTGACGAACAAAATTTTTTTTGTGATGAAATATTAATATATTTGTGATATTTTTTTGTCACTATATGATTAGTTGATTTATTTTTTTCTTTTTCCTTTTGTCACAAAAATCTATTTATTACTATTATTATAGAGTTTATTCCTCAGCTCTCCATTGAGCTCGTCTTCTCCATTGCATGTGCTCTTTATAAGAAAAGGCCACCGTTCCCTATTTTTGCTACCAACTTCTTCTCTCAAACCTAAACACATTTCCTAAAATTTACAGTAGCGCACACAAGATTTTGTCAATGTACAGATTCTGGAGGAGTCCATCCATAGGGGGGGCGGCGAAAATTCTGGAGGTTGCTCTTGGCGTCTCCTACGGTTCCACTTCCCCAGCTCATGATGTTGTTGCAGTTCCACACGACTTGGAGATCGGTATCGGCGGAGATTATGCGGCAGATGATCGCTGGAGCTCTTGGTGGGTGCGTGCTTTTTCCACGGTACGTATCTATGACCAATTTTATGAAACATTTGTTTACGGGCCAAATGATAGAACGCATCCGTTTAATCTCGCGTGATTCTTTTCATTCAGTACTAACTAAGAATATCCTCTTATAGTGGACGTTGATGTTGATGAGGAACAGAGCAACTGATCAAGCAGTAAGCGTAGTATCTTTCGATTTTAGTGCATATGTTTTGTTCCCATTACATAACTTTTTTTTCTCTAATCTGGGTTTTCCTGTGATAAGTCTGTACATGATCATCATCCCGAAGCAGAAGCAGAAGCAGCAGACGGTAATTCAAATTCTCTTCTCCATTCCTTCCCCTAAATTTTATTGTTTTCAGAGTTTTTATGTTATTTTTTTTTTTGTTTTTCACGTTACTATTTTATTCGAGTTAAAAGCACAAACTTTTAATTTACAAAAGAGAAAAGAGCCTTTACAAAATAAGTACTTTTAATTTATTTTTTAATCGTGTTTTTGTTTTTTCGACAAAACAAAAATATATATAGCTATTTTCTACCTAAACGGTTAAACCTGAGAATTGATTGAACCGGATGATGATTTCAGTTGTGGGTTTTGATGTGGTTTCCATTTCCCGATTGATTTCGTTTCTCTTTCTGCTTGTTTTCTAACCCGGAAATTTCAACAGTAGCACCTGCAACAACTTCAACTTGTGGAGGTTTTGCGATTGGATTCGACGAACTCATTCAAGTAGTCAGAGATCGCAATCTTCAATATCTGAATCATAATAATGGGGTAACCTCTTTTCTTCTTTTGTGTCGATGAATCCTAGTCTTCTTTTCTTAGGATTTCCTCTAATTTACCATTTGGTGATACAAAGGTTCGACGATTATCAATTCGGCTGAAGACTGACCTGGAAAAGGGCATAGATCGGCGCGACGATGACATACTGCAACGTAGGGAAACATTTGGGTCAAACCTATATCCTTGCAAAATCGGAAAGAGTTTCTGGGTATGAAAAATTAATTTTTCTTCTTCTTTTGCTAACCTTTTCAATTGGAATCGTTTTAATTTTTGTATTTTTAACATTGTTTGTTGTAGAGCTTTATCTGGAAAGCTAGCAAGTTTCCTCCTTCTCTGGTTATGCTGCTTGCCACTGTAATCAATTCGCTGCTGCGAATTAAAAAAAAGGTGACTTGTTACTCTACAATCACTTTTTTTTTTTTGACATTAAGATTATCTGCTCGCTCTGACTGCAATTCATGGACTTGTGCAATTCTGTCTCACTGGTTTCTTAACCAACAACACTGTTGTTTTGGTGTAGATTCATCATTTTATTTATCCATATATCTTGTGGCTTTTTGTCATGCGGATTCTTTTAGATTTGGGCTCTTCTAAATTTTCCGTCTGAATTTATTTCCTATATCTTACTCTTACTCTCATGACACTTGCAGGCTATACACGATGGATGGTATGTAGAAGCTTGCATTTTTTTGGCCACTGTCCTTAACATTATTGTGAGAGGTATCGTGATACTATCTTTGATGCTCCTGAGTTGCTTAGCCAACTTCAAAACTTGTTTTTGTACAATTTATTTTGCATTTTGCAGCTATCACCGAGTACAGGCAGTCTCGTCAGTCTGCAAAATTCAGTGAGGAGAAGAGAAACGT
This sequence comes from Erythrophleum ivorense, assembly GCA_026724425.1. Taxonomy (NCBI): domain Eukaryota; kingdom Viridiplantae; phylum Streptophyta; class Magnoliopsida; order Fabales; family Fabaceae; genus Erythrophleum; species Erythrophleum ivorense. The sequence continues at coordinate 8,985 of JAIUCV010001559.1, read as the reverse complement.
GCACCTGGAGGTGTGTTTTTGCCGACGGTTTTCTCCGTCATTTTTGTTTGGTGTTGCCCACAATTTGTGCTGAACGTTGTTCGTTGCAGGTAATTAGAGGTGGCAGAAGAGTCTCGGTTTTTACAAATGATATTGTTGTGGGCGATATTGTTCCCCTCAAGAATGGTTGTCAGGTAAGCATCAAATTTTTAAGAGTAATCATTCTTTAGCTTCACAATTGTTCTAAAGTATGGATGGTCAATGCTAAAGGTACCTGCAGATGGTGTCCTGTTTGTTGAAAATTCATTGAAGATTGACGAGCAAGAAATAACTGGCTCACACGGAATTGTATGATTTATCCCTGTCGACGACCTAAATCATTATTTCTCCTGTTTTTCTAATCACTCTTTTCAATTATCAGGTTCAAAAAGATCTTCTAAAGGACCCATTCCTATTATCTGGCTCAAAAGTGATAGAGGGCATAGGTACAATGCTGGTAAGCTCTCTCACCACATCTCTTAATTTCATTTTATGCTTAACACAACCATCTAATTTTATATTATAGCTGCTGTTAGTAAGAATGAGGCCTATGTTGAAACTTGAAAGTGATAAGTCACGTTGGCATGAATGAGACTATAACCATAATAGACTCTTTACAACAATGAATTCTGCATTGGAAGCACAGAACAGCACTAGATTTATTAATCTGGAGAAAGTGAAGTTGAGAGAATATATAAGCTATTAATCTGGGGTGCGGAAACACAAATTCTGAAACTTGGAATTAGGGAAAAAAACATACTTGGGACTCGATAGTTCTGATATTATGAACACTGTTCTATCATTGTAAAATTTTAACTTTCGATTTTGTTGTCTGGAAAAAATAATTTTTCTTCTTTAAGAGAAGATTGACGTCCGTGCTTGCTTTCTGGTTCTTGATCTTCTAGTTCACTTTATTCTTTCCCCATGTACTTAAGGTTACAAGTGTGGGAATAAACACTGAATTGGGGTCGAAGATGGAGATTCCACATGAGACTGATGAAGAAAAGCCCTTTCAGGTCTGTTTTGTTGATTACTAATTCCTTGCTACCTATGATCGTTTGCGCATTTATCATCTGTGACTCGTTTTACTAGGTATACTTGAAATGGCTTGCAATTTCTGCTAGCTACTTAGTCGTTTTGTTCGCTTCAATTGCCTGTATTGTTCAATTATGCCGGTAAGTCCATCTTTTCTTATGATGTACCCATTGTGCTCATGTTCTGCATTCGTTATCTAAGATTTATAGCTTCACCCTCGCAATGGGGACCTAACAACCTTTTATATCAGATACTTTTATGGTGAGAGCAAAAATAAAGATGGAACTCCAATGTTTATTCTTGGAAAAACCACTGCTGGTGAAGCAGCAGAATTTGTGATCAAATCCCTGAGTTTTGGGGTACGAGTTTTCTGAACTTTACATTCGGGGCCACAGTAATGCTATTTCTTTGTAACCTTTCTCGCCAAAATATGAATTTTGCAGATTGCGACAATAATTGTGGCAGTGCCTGTTGGACTATCTATAGCTGTTCTCTTGAAGTAAGTCTCCTTTTCTTTTGAAAATTTGTTTGAATAAAATTAAATACATGTCAGAATGGGCCTGGTGAATACCTAGGTTTCTGGTAAGTGTGGCAAAGTAGTTTGGTAATATGGTTTCACACTCTATTGCTATCCAGAGAGTGGCATAGCCTTTAAGCATGCATACTTCTAGTTTTGTCATTGCAGTTTAAATTTTTTATTTTGTGACCGTTAATTCTTCTTGTTTCTCATCTGATCATTTTCCTCACTACATCAGTGTTGCGAATACAACGAGAAAAATGATGACAGACAACGCTTTGGTACTCTACTTTTATATTCCAAATTCTCCTATGTCCTTAGAGCATCAGCAGGTGCTAAACATCTGTAAATGTCTTACAGGTGCAGACACTCTCTTCTTGTGAAACAATGGGATCTGTTACAACTATTTTGTGTCATAAAACTGGAGTTTTAACTTTGAATGAGGCAAGTGTTTTCTTTTATATGTAATCGGCTCTTTCTTGCTTCCTCTTTATCTTCCTCTTTATCTTCCTGAGTACCCATTTTTAAGCTTTCATTTTCTGCTAAGCAGATGTCGGTGGTTGATGTTTGCGCTGGAGGTATAAGAATGCAGGATATGGATAATGTTTTACAGTTGCCCCCTCTTCTTAAAGAACTATTAATAGAAGGCATTGCCCAAAACACAAATGGCAGTGTTGTTTTTGAAACGGTAATTGTCTCTTGGATCATGGTGTTGAGCTGGGCAGGAACTATTTGATTAGATTCCTCTAGTATGATTATTTGAGTATGAATTATCATAAACAAGTTTGTAACGAATTATAGGGAGTTGTTGAACCAGAGGTTTATGGATCACAAACAGAACAAGCCATTCTTATCTGGGGGAATAAGGTTTTGTTTCTTTCTAATCTTACATTACTACTTGCTATGTATATTAAGTTTATAACAAAGGACTGTTGGTTACTCATATTTTGTAGTTGGGAATGAAGTTTGATGATGTTAGGTCAGCATCAGTAGTCCATCATACTATACCATTCAACCCAAACAAGAAATATGGAGGCGTGGAACTAAGGGTAACATAACCTTGTCTATGTTGTTGCTGAGCAGCAGATATATATTTATTTACCCCTTTTACATTACACAGATATTCTGGGTGAGCTTCGCAAGAACTCTGCAATTTTTATGTCTGCATTTTTGGCGCTATGTTTGATTCTTATAATTCATTTATAGCTTGGTACACGATCCCACGTTCATTGGAAAGGATCTGCGAAAATTATTCTGAGTTCATGCGTATCGTATCTTGATGGGGCCGACAACCTCAGAGATATTGATGAACAGCAACGAAAGGTTTGTTTAAGAGCGTAGATTACTAATTAACAAATACACTATTGTATCTTGTTCGGTTTTTTTTTTTATATAAAGGTCCATTCGTTCTTTAGGTATTTGAAGAAACAATTGAAAACATGTGTAAGGGACGCATGCGTTGTGCTGCACTTGCTTATCGACGCTATGAACCGGGAAGTCTTCCAACCATTGATGAACTTTCTAGACTACCTCAGAACCTTGTTTTGTTGGCTATTATTGGTATAAAGGTAACATTTCCAGCTCTCATTCCAAAAGTTATGTTTATGTCAATAATCGAGGATGTGTGCAATCTCTCTTTCCGGACATTGTTTCCCGTTTGTTAGCCCTTTTATTACTGTGTTGCTCCCATACGCTGTCTAAAAGCTGCATTCACTTGATCATCAATTTTTTTTGCTAAGTGCTTACTCAAGTTCAGGATTAAGAATTCCCTAGTTACGATGATTATTTCTGCAACTCAGTGATATTCAATACAAATGTAGACGTTGACATTAAATTTAACCTGTCCATTGTTATATTTGGAATTTGGGTATGCATTGAGAATTGGAACCTGGTTCCACTACTTTCTTCAAAGCCTTTTAAGTATTTTTGTTATCATTACTTATCCAGTGTTCTAAATAACGTGCAGGATCCTTGCCGGCCAGGTGCAAAGGATGCGATCCAACTGTGTAATTCCGCAGGTGTTAAGGTGCCATGTTTTTTTTTTGTTTTTGTTTTTGTTATGCTACTGACTGTTTTACCATTCTTCCTCTTGCATGACACTTGAAGTTTTGTGACCTTTTGTTAGTTGAGAGAGAAGATTTCTTCTCGTTTTGAATTTTTATTATCTCTAACTGAGTCTGGTGTAGTTATATTTTCTGAGTTATAAATTGTGTGGCAGCACTAATCATCTACCATTAGGTACTTTATTATACGCGGTGACACCTTTTAATATCTTTTTGCAGAAGACATTAAGTTTAAGCGATATTTTTCTTTGGATCAACCCCTTTCATTGGTTTACTTTCTAAGTGGAATATGTTGACTTTCAGGTTTGCATGGTGACGGACGATGACGTTTTGACAGCACAAGCAATAGCAATGGACTGTGGGATACTGGGGGCTATATCTGAGAATAATATAAGGACAGGAGCTCAATTTCGTGAGCTTTCCGATGAAGATAGAGAGCAGATTGCCGAAAAGATCTTAGTATGACTTCATTCTTTTATATTTAAGCTTTTGACATATAAATCCATCTGTGCTTGTCATGGTACATCGACGAGTGGTGTGGAATCATGGGATAAGATAATTGGATGCAGTATCAGCTGTCACACTGTCTCACCTTGCTGAGTGAACTTGCTGTTCACATTTATTTGATGGGAAACTAACTATGTTGTATGTTGGTTAGATTGCTAGGTTTTCTGTACATAATTTTTTACACTGGTCTATTATTAGCCGTCTGGTTCAAGAACTGGATTGAGCCAAATATTAACACACTACTACTATATGTGAAGGTTTATGCTCAAGCCTCTCCCAGCGACAACCTTCTGCTTGTCAAAGCACTGAAGAGAAAAGGGCAAGTAGTTGCAGCCACGGGGATGGGAATACATGATACAGTGACACTAAGTGAGGTCTGTCATAAACTCGTCATACTTTCAAAGAGAATATGAATTATAAACACTGAAAGACATCACTACAACCCACGATTATCGTTTCCCTTGCACAGGCGGATGTTGGCCTTGCAATGGGAATTGGAGGGACAGCAGCAGCAAAAGAGAATTCCGATATCATTATACTGGATGACAATTTTGTCACGATTCTCAAGGTTTGTTTATTATATGCATGGTTGAAATGACGAACTTGGGCAGGTGGCGGCTTAGTTATAGAATGAATATAATAATGATGAGAAACTCTTGACTTTTTGGCAATGAAATTTCGTTGAAATCGTTTTGATTGTGCCCAGGAAGATACTAGTGGATTGTTTTGACAATGCAGGTTATCCAATGGTGTCGATCTCTATACACCAATATCCAGAGATATGTCTTATTCCGGCTCACTGTCACTGTATCGACCGTGGCTATCTGTGTGGTTGAGGTTGTAGTTTATAATGCATTTCCACTCTTCGCCGTCCAGGTTAGAAAATGTTATCCCTTTGTTCCTTCATTTTCTTGTAATTTTGTTTTTCACAAGTGGAAACCTTTTTCCTAACCCAAACCTTGCTTTTCCCTGATGCAGCTTCTGTTGCTTAATCTTATTGTCGACATCTTCGGAGCATTAGCGTTGGCATACAGACCAACAGCTCAGCACCTAATGAGAAAGCCACCAGTTGGTATAAGGTACACATAATCTGAAGGATATACGAATTGATTAATAAGTCACCTAGTCTTAGTAAGAGATTGCTGTATCTTTGCCGAAATCCTGGAAGAAACAGTTGGTTTTGCTACTGATCATATACTTTTTTGTTCACTTTTTGTTTTCAGAGACCACCTTATAACCACGACGATGTGGTACAAGTTGGTGATACAGGTATGTCGCCTAAAATCTTTGATTTTTACATGTGTGAGCACTAATTTTCGAGAAAATATTTTACTCCTCCATAGTTTCCAGGGACATATATAAATCCTTGGTCATAAGACTCATAACTATTGAATGTAGAGACCTCTAGAAATAATGCTTATGTGATGAAATACCTTCCTCCAGGTGATTTTCCTAGTGCTGATTCTGGCGCTCCTACATTCTGACACGATACTGAAGCTGAAGCATGGTCGTACGGGTGATGCTGACAAAGTGATGAACACATTTATATTCAATTCCTTGGTCTTCTCCTTGGTAATGTTCGAGTTTTTCCCACTCTTTTAATCAACGTTCCATATCAGAATAATTAAGTTGATAATCTCTGTCTTCTTCTATTTTTGTAAAAAAAAAAAAATTGCAGGTTTTTGGTGAGTTTGAAATCAGAAGTGGAGATCAAACCTTGAAAGAAATCCTGAGAGACAATATGTTTCTCATTACAATAGGCTCAACTATTTTATTCCAGGTAAGTCCTTTGTACAAGCGAACAAAACATATAGCTTCGTTTCTTCTCATTTCGTGTATATCACTTTGTTTTTTTTTGTTCCTTTTTGTATCAGATAATCGTAACACAGTTCCTGGGGATTTTCATATCTGGCGTTAGGCTTGATTTGACGAAATGGGTCTTTGCAATTCTTGTGGGACTTGTCAGGTTCTCCTCATAAAGATCCTCAACTACTTTATATAATTTTGACTCCTTCAGTTTTTTTCTTATGTATATTTTAACTTTTTTTAGCCAAGCCGCCACTCACTTTCCTTTGCAAGCATTTCAGTATCTCCGTAACTGAATTTTGTCTTTACCGTAAGAACATTTCTCTCCCTAATCCCTTAACTAATCACACATGAATATCTTTTTTTATATTTTATTTGTCGAACAAACAAACAAGTAACTTCTCTGACCTTACAACTCTCATTTCAGGTCAGTGATTGGAGCATATCCCGCTTGGGTGCTTAGCGTTTGAATGTGTGCATGAGAGATTTTACATAAAGAATATATTGTCTATATGTCGTCAAAAAAAAAAAAAAAAAAAAAAAAAAAGAATATATTGTGTAGAGATACATTCATTTATTTAATTCAATCCATCCATTTCATTTTTCGAGCTATATATACTATACCGTTCGTTCTCTCTCTCTCTCTCGATCAAAGTCTCTCTCTTTTGTATGCGATCCAGATCGAATTTTTGCTCAATTTCTCTGTTTTCCACTTTGTTTTCTTCAATTTCTTTATATTAGCTCAAAATTCCAATTTCTTTATTCAATTCCGTTTCATGAGCTTTTTAGATTAAAATATTTTGGATTCAGCTGATTTGGCGCCTTGCAATTGTTTTTCTGTCAAATCTATCCGAATTTGAGATGCCCTCGAAATTATGACTAGAAAATTGGTTTACTGAAAAACGTTTTGTAGAGAAAAGTTTTTGGAATGCTCATTGTTTATTAAAAGCCCAATACAAAATCAGAAAAGCCCAATTTTTTCATCACGGACTCTTTCTTCTTCTCCACCGTCTCTAGATGCGTCGTCGCCATTGAAGATCCGTTCACCCTATTATTCCTAGTTTTACACTTTTCTTCGTCGTTGCCTCTCCAATTTCATCTCTTTTTTTCTCCAAAATTGAAACTTCGGTGAGATATTTGAGAGATTTTGTGTGATGGGTGGTCTGGCGATGGAGGAAATGCCTTTATCGGCGTTGTTCGAGCAAGCAAGGAAAATTCATCTCGCAGCTTCAGAATCTCGTGCCGATCAGGTGGAAGCTTCTAACTTTTTCTGTTTACGAAATTCGAGTAGGGTTTAATCTGAATCTTTTTTTTTTATATATTCCGAATCGCTAGTTTTACTGAATTGGACATTTCTGACGATTCTTGTTTTTTGTTGTTGTTGTTGTTGTTGTTGGTTTGTTAGGATCTAGTGAAGAAAGGATGCGAGATGTTACAGAAGTGTGAAGACATGGTCGGGAAGCTTGGGCTTTTCTCGTCTAACGAGACTAAAGAAGATATTAGCACGAACAATCTCAAGTATCTTTTGGTAAATTTTATATGCAGTCGAGCCTCTGTTTGTTTAATTCCTTTAGTAGCATGTTTCTATTCTAGTTTTGTTATTGGGTTTAGTGTTGAACGAACCGTCGACGTGAATCTGGAATCTTTCAAAGTGAAAAAAATGTTTGAAATTGGATATCCTTGGCTGCTTCTCTTGCTTCTAGCTACTGAGATTCCAAATGTAGAGTATTGTAATTAGATTGTGCCCTCGTCTGTAAGACTTAGCAGTTACTTTGTGGTGGAGATGATAAGACTTGTGTGTTTTGATTCTTGACGTTTCCTTGAAAATGGCCTGTGATGATGATAGGTGCCTTACTATCTTGCGGAGTTGACAGAGAAAATCATTCAGGAAGATCGGATTCCGATTGTCAAGGTCTCGCATGCAAAGCTCAAGGTGAGTCTTCTGCTGATTGTTTAGCAAGTTTCTGCATCACTTTGATGCTATTTGCAAGCTGTGAGTGATGCTTTAATTCTGTTTAGGAGTTCCTTTCCTTCTGTGAGGCAATGGAACTTGTCCCTGATGAGGAGTTGGAGGCTTCTTCACGAGAAGGTTCTGCTCCACCTGCTGATCGAAGAGCTCTCAAGGTAGATCCAGATCCATATCCAGCCCTGTTCTTTTTGTTTCTTTCCATTTGTGGATTCTGAAAATGAAACTTCAACTTTGTAGATAGCGAGGTTCAAACGTCAAAAGGCTGCAGAGTCAAAACTCCTTGAAATCAAAGAGAGGAAGGAGCGACGTGGACAGTCCACTCCAGTTGAAGCTGGTGAAGAAGATATCCCTGATGATGACAGTGAAGAAGAGAGAGAGGTTGGTTCGTCCCACTTTTTGTTGCACTCACTCCTATCTTTCTATTTCCATTCTCTGCTGAGTCTTTCTGTTATATGGAGCAGGCGTGGCTCTCCACACTGAACTTGGCTGTTTGCAAGGTTTGTCTGAAACTCATTCTAATGGTCTGCACGAGATTCGTTGGTGCTATTGATCTGATGGTTGAGCTTCGTTGCAGGCTATTGATCTGTTGGAAATGCTGAAGAGAGAAGAGGAAATGCTCTCTGCCATTAAGGAAAAACAGTTGAAGGTAACGACGTACCTCCCTACTTTGTTTTTTTCACATTGTAATTTGACTGTTTTGCTAAAATGTTGTTATGAATCTGATGACCAGAACGGAGAGGAAGGGTTTTCTCGAGATGCTCTTGATGATCGCACAAAGAAAGCCGAAACTTGGCACAGAGATGCAGCTGCGAGGGTACAGTACTCTAGAGCAGCACAGCCAATCACTTGTGCCACGTTTGCACAAGATGTGTTAGAAGGAAGAGCTTCAGTCTCACAGGGTCACGAGCACAAGCACCAACCTCTTATATTCGGTCCAGCAAGCATCATCAACGGAGCTCACTCTACAGAGAGAGAGAGGATGATAGCTCAGGTTTTCCAACCAAGTCACAGGTAAAAACACCAACAAATCTTATAAACAGCAAAAGCCTGATTAATTAAACTCGGGGGTT
>JAIUCV010001558.1:0-81805 GCA_026724425.1 Erythrophleum ivorense | reverse complement strand
AACTCATCTCATGCCAATTTAACTTGCATTTCCTTGGTTCCACACACTTACTTAAGAAAAGTAATAAAAATAATAGATTATTTTGTATTACGTCATAGATAAATTTTTTATTTTGTGTCCTGTGGACCATATGAAGTCATCTGTAACACCCCAAAATTAATTAAGGTGTTAATAATGTATTTGGACTAATTAAGAATAATTATTCTGGAATAATTGGGTAAGCAATATGAATGAGAATTTATAGAGAGATAATATGGGTTCAAGATTTCATTTGGGTTAAAGCTTAATTTGGGCCTAAAATTAATTTGAATAAGCCATGGGTAAGGATTTATAGAGGCCCAATGATTTTAGGTGCAAGTCCAACTCCTTATCATAAGATTTAGGCTAAGAGAGATCACCTAGTAATAGCCCAATTTGATTTAGTGGAAGGAAGGCCCAAGACCCAACTAACATGAGCCCCTATAGTTAGCCCAACACACATTATGCAGACCCAAGTTAGATTGACTCTTGGAACTTAGCCTAACCCATCAAATTTCTGCAGCCCAACTTATGAAATAAGGCCCAACAAGAATGAAAATCTGAACCCATAAGGAATTAGGCCATTGGGTCAGCACATCCCACTTATAGAATTAAGTTTTCTGCAGCCCATTTCATTTAGTGCCAGCCCACATGAAATAATAAGCCCAATTGGACCTTGGGCTGATGGGTCAACCCATTTTTCATTAAAAACCCTAAGGGTTCAGCAGCCTCTCTCCCCATTGAGCAGAAAACACAAAAGGCAAGGGAGAAAATTCGGAGGTTTAAGGGAGGCTAAGGTTCTACCAACATGGGAGCTCCATTTTTGACTCCTAGAGGATGATTTAGCCAAGGTGAGTTATATATAACTTGACCCTCTCATCCTCCTCTTCATTTTAGTATGATTAATTTTTGGGTTTGAGTATTTTCATCCTTCTCAAATTTGAAATTTGGTGTTGGGTGATTCCTTATAAGATTTTCGGACTTGGAGGTTAAAGGGAGGATTAGGTAAGCTTTTCCCTTCCATTTTGTGTATCACATTGCTGGAAAATGCTCCTAAGGATGTATTATCATAATGGGTTCTGTTATTGTGTGAAATTACAAGGAGATAATGGTGGAAAACCCAATTTTCTGGGCTTGATGATTGAAATGCGAATTTTGGTGAGTCCATGGTGGATTTTCGGAGGTGAGACTATGGCTATTGTTAAGTGAGTATATCCTTCCCATTTTGATGCATCTTGTGTTAGTTTGAGACCCCTATAGTTGACCTATGATATGGGCTTTAGTTTCATGTGAAATTATCCAGAAATTAGAGTGAACTATGGCAATTTTTGGTGTGGGAAAGTTGGAATCCGAAATTAAATCCCTTGGTAATTAGGTGAGTAACCTCTAGTCTATCATTAGTAATTCAACTCTTTGGATATTTGATTGTGATTAGAAATGATGATAATTATGCTTGTTATAGGCTTGGTGTGCATTTGGATGATTATGGTAGCTAGGGGAAGAGTAATTGGCTTCATTGAGGTAACTGGGGTTATTCTTCACTTCCATGTATATGTTCATGTTGATCTGATATTGTTTGCACATATATGGTTTTGAAATGTTAAATGATTGGTTGACTACTTGAATTGTTATTGTGATTGGACCTTGTGAGTCCATGGTGGAGCTGTGGTGCGGCTGCCACCCATGCATGTGCTTTGATTGGGCACTGGGTTGTGATCAGACCCCAAATGCACTGAGCCCTGATTGTGCTCATTATGGAGTAGGTGCCGTGGACGGACCTCTCCCAGTGTTATTGGCCATTAACATGTTGTGTATGACTGCTGGTATGGGACAGTAGTTCTTTGTAGTTCAACTAGTTCATTTGCAAATTGAATTGATGATTCTAGTATTGATGACATGCAATTGTATTGGATTGATTAACTTGTACATACATATGGAATATGCCCTTTTGTTACTGAGATTGTATATCTCACCCCGTTATGGGCTAACATTTTCAGGGACTGGACCTCTTAGTGGCAAGAAGAAAATTAATGGGAGTTTGCTAAATGGTTTGGTAGCACATCGGTTTAGGAGCTTTGACAAAATGTATTGTAAGTAAATTGCTAGTTTTATATCATTGTTGCATTGCATCATGAGTTGCCAAGTATAGGGATTGTATATGTAATTTGATTATCATGGGATTGAACATTTTGATTGTAATTGGCTAATAATGGATAAGTGATTCGATTTTATATGAACATTAAGCATTGACCCCATACACCTTGTGACCATAATACATTTACTGTCATTTGTTCTTGAATTTGCTGATATAAGCTAGTTGGGCAAGTAGGAAATAGTATCTAAGTTTTGCAATGGTAATGGAGGGATTGATGGGTAAATAGGATAGATAAATACCATTTGAGTCATATAAAATGAGAGAAAGCGATCCTAGAGTGCTCCTAGGGTGAGGATAAGAGTGTGTGGGATGAAACTTGGGTAATGTAGTCACAGGAGGGAGTCTCGCCGTGGCCAAGAGGGCTTTGCCCCGGCCAAATGAGTGACAGTGGTGAGGAGCGTTGCGACCTAATAAATCACGCTGTGGCGCAAATGGGGAAAAATTGCCTAAAAGCTAACAAAATGAAAATGCACCGAGGCGCAAATATATTGCGCTGAGGTGGAGTTAACAGAATGGAAATGCGCCGAGGCTCAAATATATTGCGCCGAGGCGGAGCTGATAGAATGGAAATTTGCCGAGGCACAAATATATTGCGCCGAGGCAAGAATTGTGGGGTTGAGAAAAGTAGTTCCAGGAGGCATTTCCGCCGCGATGGTATGAAGGTTGGCCGCGGCACAAGTCCCCAAACTCCTATTTTGTGCCTAAAAGCCCCAATTTCTTCAATGGTAATGGCAAGAAATAATATAGGAACACTTGTGAGAGGTTATTGGGTATTGAAACCGATGGACGAATGAATCATAAACCCCTTATTATAGTAGGATTTCTTTTATGCAAATTTTCTTTTGTTTGTGGTGGTATGGTGACGACCCTAACATCAAGGTTCAAATTTTTTCATATTTTCAAAATGTGATGAATTGTAACAACTCCAAACCTTGATAATTAATGATTAATCATATATTTAACCATAGTTACAATGATAGGAAAGTAGGGTTGTCACAGTTGGTATCAGAGCAATGGTTCAGGAAAACCGTCCTAATTTAAATCTTATGATTAGAAGCTTGGCAATCATGATGCATATTTGGCATGGTATTAGCTTATAAGAATAGATAATTATGTCAACATATAGTTGTCGTGCTTTATATTCTAGAAGGAAATATAGAGCAATAATGATATGAAGCTTGTAATGCTTGATTAAAATGACTATTTCTTGAGTTTTATTTAGAACATCACCTATCATAATAAGTATACCTTGGAGAGTAATAGAGTATAGTTAGATTTTACTTCATGACATTTTAGTATCGCTAATTTTGAGACTTGAGATTGTTAATGCCAATGAAAAGATTAGAATTTTGCCCTTCTTTCCTTCAGAGATTGGGTTATTGGTCTCAGTCTAGATAGATAACTGGTTGAGGCTTGTTGCCAACTGGCTACGCGATAAATACACCAGTCACTCACTATGAGGCACCAGTTGACTGAATGAATGAGACCAAGTAACTGATGAGGATGATGAACAAAGCTACTAATAGCGTTTATGACCAGTTGATCGCTATTTATTAAGCAAGTCAATTGGGTACGGCTTACCAATTGACTGGCCTATCGAAGTAGTCAACTGATCACAACAAGAGTAGCAATTATTGACCTAAGTGAAATTCTAAGCTTTTCAAGGGCCATCTAGAATGATGTTGAGAACTTAAAAGGCTATGGTACAGAGTAAAACACTTGACTAGCTATAAGAACCTTACAGAAAAGTAAGATGTAAACCTTACTTGCAATCAAGAAATTGATCATGAAATTGATGTGTAATAAACAAGTGTGATTGACTAAATATATAAAGTGATGAACAATCCATAATGAGTTAGAATTATGTAGACTTTGAAAGGTCCCCGAGGTTGAGGCTTTATAGGTATAGAGGTCCTAACTCACTTGCTTGATCCTGGTTAATAAAGAGTGCAATTACTCGATCCTAGCTACCATAATTTGGGCCTAATGAATATGGGTGATAAGAACTAAAGACCATTTCAAATTGTTTTATTCAAACTATTGGAGTGAGTAAGCCATCTTTAGCTAATGATGACAAGAAAAAAGGACAAGGGACCCTTAAGAATGTCGAATCCATTTCTAAATGGGGGATAGTGACTTTAAAGTAAGAAATTAAGGGAGATGATGTTTTGGAAGGAATCTTGAGAGCTTGGAGGCTCCTCCTTTAGTGTACTATGGCAAAAGGGAGAGATTTGGATAAGAGGAAAGACAACCCTTTAGTGTGGTAAGGGTGAAGTGCACTGGCACGGGGTGCTTATGCATGTTGTCTCTTATGTAATTTAGTTTACTTATGCTATGTGTTGACGTGTATTTGGGTGGTGGTTAGAGGCACTTTACGTGCATGATACACTTGGAGAGTGTAAGGTAAGATTCTATAGCACTCTGGTGCTAGAGGCACGTGGGATGTGCTCATTGATCGGCACTTTGGTGCTAAGGGCATGCGAGGCGTGTCACTTATCATATGATTTGATGAATTTCAACCACCAAATTGGCGTCAAACTAGACTATGTAGACTTCCACCTAGAAGGTAAAGAGGAGATCTTGATAGTAAGGATCCATCTAAAGAGAGAATGAAATGGTACCTGTGTGTGTATAAGTGGTTAAGATATAGTCATCACGGGGTGATGAGCATGCGTATGGCCACAGAAAAGCATTGCTTGCTAATATTGAAGGCAAAGTCTAATTCCGCCATCAATAATCTTATTGTTATATATCACGTGTGGCGTGATTAAGGGAGTAGAGACAACATTAAGAATTTGAGATGGACTAATAATTGCTGTAGTAGTAAAACTCCCTAATAAAAAAAAAGGACTCCTTGATCTAGAATAATAACCTAGGAGGAAGGAATGAGAGGTGGTAGTAATGCAATTAACTTATGTTACTACAATAAAGCCTCAGTACGATGACTGACAAGGGAGGGTGAAACACTAGTGGTAAATGATACTTGAGTTATCCCACTAGGAATCCCTACTTGATCCGTTGATAATTAGGGAATGCTTGATAATGAAAAGACTCCCTAAGTCTTTTTATTATGTTAATTTAACTCCTAATAGTCAGGCATGAATTGAGGCTAAAATCTTTTAGAGGAGTGAAAGAGTTAGTTGTGGTTGGCGTAGGCCATTGTGTAAGGACAAAAACTATCATACCATCTCGTATCATGCCATAATGTATGGTTAAAAGACCTTGTACTTGTTGTCAAAGAACCTTATTGACGAGGTCTCAGATTTTATATTAATAAATACAAGATCTTGTTGATAGAATCTTAAACCTTGTTGATAAGATATTATCCCATTACTCCTTAGGGAATTATTATGAATTTCCAAACTAAAAAAAAAAAGGCAAGAAGTATGCTAGTTGAAGAATGAATGATTGTACTTGTATGAAAATATTTTAGTTGGGGGTAGAAGATGCGAAAGCGCAACCCTTTGGGACTATCTAATGACATAAAACCAAGGGAGATGTTCAGTTGACATCAAATGAGTATAAATGCCATTAAGTTAACTACTAATGCTTGTTGTAACTGGGAACTAAGATGAAACACTTAGATCTATTGACTAGGGTGGTCCTAGGGACCATCTGTATGTGGTTACGGTGCTGTCCTCACAAGTATAAAAAAAAAGAGAGAAGGAAAAGAGAGAAGAAGAAGAGAGAGAAAAGAGGTCTACTAAGGATTTTCCTATGTTGGTTACCCCTGGGGGGGTGATCAGGTTGTCTATAAGGAACCATCACCAGGAGCTAAAAAAAAATTCTTAATGTTTTAAGCAAGCGATGGAGATTATGTTATCTAATAAACCATCCACTAAAACTATAACTTGTAAGATTTAAAGAAACTCATTCTTAAGTCCTAAAGAATTACCTTTATGCTCTGGACAAGGTACTCTCACCCTTGAGATCAGGTCCTATTAGAAAATATAATCTAGACTTGGAATATCATGTTCATTTTCACCTAAAAGATTATGTTCGATTTCAACTATAGGGAAGGTGAACCTAAGGTGGTTGGGTGCCTTCAAGAGACAAGTTGTGAGATCGTACTTTATATTAGTTCTAGCCTTTGGGAATCTCAACAAATAAGGAGGTGAAATCTTGGGCGCTAATTGAAAAAAAAAAGGGGAAATTCTATACGTCCAATGAAAATAATGAACCTTCTACTAATGGACAATGAATAAGGGTAATGTGTGTAATAATTTATGAGATAGTTGAATGTAAGACTTGAAAACTTAAACTAGATGAACCTGTAAAAGGCAAAACCCATTTCAGTTAAGAAGGTTGGACTAAAGAAAAATGTAGGGGTAATCTAAGTGAAGGGCGAATGAAATTTCATTGTGAAATAAGGTTGCTTACTTATGTTGCCATTAGTGGAATAAATACCAAGACAACTGACTAAATGGAATTCCTTGTAGTTCTGGGTATCAATTAATAGGGAGAATTAAGTTAAAGTATCTAAGAGTTATCTCTTAAACGGATTGAGAGTTAAGTAAGAAAGGAAATTTACATAAACATATAATGATCGGCTATTAGAACGACAAAAAAAAATGATGAGAGAGGAGAGAAAGAAGAGAAAAAAAAAGAGGGGATGAAAATATAAAACAAAACTAAACAAACAAAAAAAACTATGAAGGGAGAGAAAATTGGGATGTATTTGAGCTAGGTATCAAGAGCTTGCTATAAGATGATCAAGTGTGGCTGAGTCAGGATCTCTTTAGTTATGGACAAAGAAAGAATATGGAATATCCAGGTTGGTATGTCATTTGATGTAGGTTAACTAGAGGAAATAGAGTGGTGATTATCAAGTGAAGTGGTAGCATGACAAAAACGTCCTCCCCAGGAAAGTAGTAAGAAGGGACTAGCCTCTAGTAAGACTATCTGAGTTATCAAGGAGGAGGTTATGAGGAAGAATTGTCCAACATCAATTGAGTAAGGTATGGCTAATTTTGAAGACAAAATTTTTAAAAAGAGGGGAGAATGTAACACCCCAAAATTAATTAAGGTGTTAATAATGTATTTGGACTAATTAAGAATAATTATTATGGAATAATTGGGTAAGCAATATGAATGAGAATTTATAGAGAGATAATATAGGTTCAAGATTTTATTTGGGTTAAAGTTTAATTTGGGCCTAAAATTAATTTGAATAAGCCATGGGTAAAGATTTATGGTGGCCCAATGATTTTAGGTGCAAGTCCAACTCCTTATCATGAGATTTGGGCTAAGAGAGATCACCTAGTAATAACCCAATTTGATTTAGTGGAAGGAAGGCCCAAGACCCAATTAACATGAGCCCTTATAGTTAGCCTAACACACATTATGCAGACCCAAGTTGGATTGACTCTTGGAACTTGGCCTAACCCATCAAATTTCTGCAGCCCAACTTATGAAATAAGGCTCAACAAGAATGAAAATCTGAACCCACAAGAAATTGGGCCATTGGGTCAGCACATCCCACTTATAGAATTAAGTTTTCTGCAACCCATTTCATCTAGTGCCAGCCCACATGAAATAATAAGCCCAATTAGACCTTGGGCTGATGGGTCAACCCATTTTTCATTAAAAACCCTAAGGGTTCAGCAGCCTCTCTCCCCATTGAGCAGAAAACACAAAAGGCAAGGGAGAAAATTCGGAGGTTTAAGGGAGGCTAGGGCTCTACCAACATAGGAGCTCCATTTTTTACTCCTAGAGGATGATTTAGCCAAGGTGAGTTATATATAACTTGACCCTCTCATCCTCTTCTTCATTTTGGTCCGATTAATTTCTGGGTTTGAGTATTTTCATCTCCTTCTCAAATTTGAAATTTGGTGTTGGGTGATTCCTTGCAAGATTTTCGGACTTGGAGGTTAGAGGGAGGATTAGGTAAGCTTTTCCCTTCCATTTTGTGTATCACATTGCTGGAAAATGCTCCTAAGGATGTATTATCATAATGGGTTCTGTTATTGTGTGAAATTATAAGGAGATAATGGTGGAAAACCTAATTTTCTGGGCTTGATGATTGAAATGCGAATTTTGGTGAGTCCATGGTGGATTTTCGGAGGTGAGGCTATGGCTGTTGTTAAGTGAGTATATCCTTCCCATTTTGATGCATCTTGTGTTAGTTTGAGACCCCTATAGTTAACCTATGATATGGGCTTTAGTTTCATGTGAAATTATCCAGAAATTAGAGTGAACTATGGCAATTTCTGGTGTGGGAAAGTTGGAATCCGAAATTAAATCCCTTGGTAATTAGGTGAGTAACCTCTAGTCTATCATTAGTAATTCAACTCTTTGGATATTTGATTGTGATTATAAATGATGATAATTATGCTTGTTATAGGCTTGGTGTGCATTTGGATGATTATGGTAGCTAGGGAAAGAGTAATTGGCTTCATTGAGGTAACTGGGGTTATTCTTCACTTCCATGTATATGTTCATGTTGATCTGATATTGTTTGCACATATAAGGTTTTGAAATGTTAAATGATTGGTTGACTACTTAAATTGTTATTATGATTGGACCTTGTGAGTCCATGGTGGAGCTGTGGTGCGGCTGCCACCCGTGCATGTGCTTTGATCGGGCACTGGGTTATGATCAGACCCCAGATGCACTGAGCCCTGATTGTGCTCATTATGGAGTAGGTGCCATGGACGGACCTCTCCCAGTGTCATTGGCCATTAACATATTGTGTATGACCACTGGTATGGGATAGTAGTTCTTTGTAGTTCAACTAGTTCATTTGCAAATTGAATTCATGATTCTGGTATTGATGACATGCAATTGTATTGGATTGATTAACTTGTACATATATATGGAATATGCCCTTTTGTTACTGAGATTGTATATCTCACCCCGTTATGGGCTAACATTTTCAGGGATTGGACCTCTTAGTGGCAAGAAGAAAATTAATGGGAGTTTGCTAAATGGTTTGGTAGCACATCGATTTAGGAGCTTTGACAAAATGTATGGTAACTAAATTGCTAGTTTTGTATCATTGCTGCATTGCATCATGAGTTGCCAAGTATAGGGATTGTATATGTAATTTGATTATCATGGGATTGAACATTTTGATTGTAATTGGCTAATAATGGATAAGTGATTCAATTTTATATGAACATTAAGCATTGACCCCATGCACCTTGTGACCATAATACATTTACTGTCATTTATTCTTGAATTTGCTGATATAAGCTAGTTGGGCAAGTAGGAAATAGTATCTAAGTTTTGCAATGGTAATGGAGGGATTGATGGGTAAATAGGATAGATAAATACCATTTGAGTCATATAAAATGAGAGAAAGCGATCCTAGAGTGCTCCTAGGGTCAGGATTAGAGTGTGTGGGATGAAACTTGGGTAATGTAGTCACATGAGGGAGTCTCGCCGCGGCCAAGAGGGCTTCGTCACAGCCAAATGAGTGACAGTGGCGAGGAGCGTCGTGGCCTGATAAATCGCGTCACTGCACAAAGGGGGAAAAATTGCCTAAAAGCTGACAAAATGAAAACACGCCGAGGCGCAAATATATTATGCCGAGGCGGAGTTGACAGAATGGAAATGCGCCGAGGCGGAGCTGATAGAATGGAAACTCACCGAGGCGCAAATATATTGCGCCGAGGCGAGAATCATGGGGTTGAGAAAAGTAGTTCCAGGAGGCATTTCCGCCGCAGCGCCATGAAGGTTGGCCGCAGTGCAAGTCCCCAAACTCCTATTTTGAGCTTAGAAACCCCAATTTCTTCAATGGTAATGGTAAGAAATGATATAGGAACACTTGTGAGAGGTTATTGGGTATTGAAACCGATTGACGAATGAATCATAAACCCCTTATGATAGTAGGATTTCTTTTATGCAAATTTTTTTTTTGTGGTGGTATGGTGACGACCCTAACATCAAGGTTCAAATTTTTCCATATTTTCATAATGTGATGAATTGTAACAACTCCAAACCTTGATAATTAATGATTAATCGTATATTTAACCATAGTTACAATGATAGGAAAGTAGGGTTGTCACATCATCCATCTCATTATCATATTTAAATATACAAATAAAACTTAAAACCATCTTAAGAAGTGGCCAAGAACTCAAGATAATGGAGTATATACATGAAAATAATGTATGCAGCCTCGGGTGTGCATTTCAATTTTCTATCATAAATTTTGAAAATCATAAATAATTCTAGAAAAATTGAAATCAAATAAACTATACCATTATAGATAGCTAAAGATGTCTAATTTATGATAAAAATAATTATAGACCACAACAAGGATTTCTAGCTACTAGAAATTGATAGAACAATAACCAAAGTCGCTTATCACTACTGGTACTATCCCTAAACTTCAAAAATTCATATCTCCCTACTCAGATATCCAATTAGGGTGATCTTAGTGGCTATAGAAATCTTATCATGTCCAGTTTATGACGATAAAATTTCATAAGTATTGGATATTATTTGTCCATCAAATGACACAGCACAAGAAACTAATCATATAAACAATGCTTATACCAAAACAGCAGAAAAATGGTAACTTTAAAAAATCATAATTAATTCCACAGAGCTCCAAATAATTTATTCTTTAGCTTTCCAAAAAGCTCTAGATGAGATCTATATGCATAAAGTTCATGTGTAAATTCATTCATTTGGTAAAATCTTAAGATTGGGTTGCAAATATGCCATTTTGGTGTCTTCTAAGGGTTTCAAATGGTCCAAAATTGCTTCTAAAACAACCATGGCCACTTGAGCACATAGGAAAGTACCAAAATGGTCTACTAAATATATCCCAAAGGTGTACAAATCCAGATTTTAAAAACTCACACTCTCACCCCAAGATATACATAAGACTATACAAGCTAGTTCTTACCATTCAATGTCCAAATCATGCAATATCATCCATATGACATCACATCTCATTCATACATCATTCATTCGTGTAATTACATATGTTCATAAGCTCATACATTGTATACAATATTGGATTACATCATATGCCACTCATATGGCTACAAAATGGCAAAATTCCACACTTTGTTGTCAATCTTCTTCCTTTAGGCTTGGTGGCTTCCATTCCTTAGCTCACTTGGTCCACCTAGACATGTTAGACATGTGAGGAGGAAGGAATGAGATTTTAAGAATCCCAATAGCTCTTATCTCTTTCAATTACACATAAAGAATCCAAATCCAAGTCTAAAAATACATGCATGAACATCATAGAATATGTAGTCAATCATGAAACATTTATAGCATTTAAGAAGTCATACAAAACATGCATTGGCTTGCCAAGTAAGTGGTTTAGCCTCACCCATTCTCTTCAAAGATTTTGGAAGTGCCTCGCCCTTTTTCTTAAAGGCTTTGAACTAGGCCTTACTCATTGGAGACTCTTAGCTTTTTCTTAACCATTCTTGAGGGTTCTTGTCTCATCCTCACCATGGTTAGTGGGTTCTTGGCTTCACCACACTCAAGCAAACCAAAGCCAATACACAAAGCGTCATTTGAATGTATAACATCACATCATGATACCATGGCATTCAGATACATGCTAAAACAATTTTTATGGCTCAACTCATACATACACACATTCAAAGATAAGGTAAACATCTACTCATGCACGAGAGAAAGAAGAGAGAGCTACCTTTATCATAAATGCACACTTTCTTCCTTGAGTTTAGTTCCTCTCCCACGGCCACACACTCATAAGAAGGTGAGACTTGTTTCCCTTGGCCTCGACACATCATATGGAAGCCAATTACACTCTTGGAATAATTTATAAAGCCACACATTCATTAGAAAAGCTAGCTTGCTTCTAAGGTTCATTTATAGTTCCATAATGCACCTAATGAAGCAACCTTATGAAAACATCATCTTGGCTCCATTTTTTTCATTCATTTATGATTCTTGACTCTTTTTAAGCCTCTTGGAGTCATTACACAATTAATTCAAGGAGCCTAGCTAAGTGTTGCTTCTTTAAGCCATAATATGGAACCTATAGTTACATCTCACTATCCATGGCTTCTAAAATTTTTTCAAGGCTCCCTTTCATCCTCTTCCATCATATATGACTTAAAATCAAGTTTGGAAAAAATTAAAACTACCCCTTGGTACTTCATCTAGCCTAGCCCGAATCTATGCACTATATGAACACCAAGTGAGTTAGCTTTGTTTTCTTGATGGAAGATGCATGTGAGAAGCCTTCTAGGGATCTTAGGAGCTCATCCAAACACTCAATTTGGCCTAGCAATTCTTGTATCAAAATAGAATTTTAAAAGAACACTTAAATCCTAACTTTTCTATCTTGAAATATGATGGTTATTTTGTTATTTTTTTTACATATTCTTGTTCTTCTCTCTCATTTTTCTAAGATTCACTCTTGGTTTAGCTAGAAATCCAACCCCTCTTGGCTGGTCTTATATAGGGCGAAACATGCAAGAGGAAGAACAAGAAACATCAAGCTTGAAGTATGGCAAAATACCTTAATTTCTTAGTTTCCTTGGCTTGATCTTCACTTGGCTTAGCTTCTCCTCTTGATTTTCAAAAAATCCCCCCTTAGGTTTGACCTCAAAACAGACCCAAAAGCTTCAATAAAACCATAGGAAAGAAGGGAAGATAGAGGAGAAGGAATTTGCTAAAGAGAAACCAAGAAAATCCATGAAAAATCATCCCTTTTCCTTGCTTTTTCTCTTCCCTTTCTCCTCTCCCTTGTGTGCCTCACTCTCTTGCTTCTTTCTCTGGTTTAGAGTAGAAATAAAATGAGTTAAATGAAGGGAAGAGTGGAGTGTGGTCCTATATATAGGTAAGTTTAAGAAGTTATTTCCAAAAATTCCAATTTTGTCCTTTAATCTTGGCATTTTCATTTCCAATTCATTTTAACTCCTTTTTAAGAACCATCTTTTCCATCATAAAATTTAAGCCCTCAATCTTATAAAATGCCTTTAGAATCACTCAAATTGGAGCTAAAACTTTTTCGAATAAATTCGTCGAAGTTTGGGTCAACTGATGTTGGAAAACGTACACCAGAGAGATTTTAACTATCTCGGGGCCTTCTATGATTTTCAAGGCCTCTAAGAACCACAAAGAATTCAAATTATCCATTTAAAAAGCTCTCCTATGAGAATTCCAAAATTTACTTAAAATTATGAAAATGCCATTACATTTTGTAACTATTTTGTTAATTTCTATCTAGCCATTTTAGCCTCTGTTTTAGGATACCTCTAGCCTCCTAAATTCATTATTTAATGTCTAGATTATTATTCTAAATTTTTTAGACCTTAACCAATTCATTTCATAGACCTACTTTGAAAACGTATCTATTTTTGTCATTTTTACAAAAACTTGACATTACAGCTCATGCTAACACGTATGGACATGTCTAGTAGCTACTGTAACACACAAGAAGCATGTTAACTTCTTCACATTTATGGGTTTGAGGGCACGTGAGGGAGAAAGAAAGCTATAGAACACATGGAGAGAAGGAATGAGCAAGCCATGACCACGTGGGAATGATTAAAGTTAAATGAGCTGGGAGATGAAGCTAAGAAATATAGGAAGCAGCCACAGGTTAAAGTATCATAGTAAAGGAGAAACGTAATTGCAAGAGAGAAGCACACACATGCAAAGTAATAGCTCACATGGTATATGAAGGAATGCTATAGGTTTGGGGACTCTATTGAGGAGGCAGCACATTTGAGCAAATGGGAAATGGGAAACACGAGCTGGGTAAAATAGAATGTGAATGATGTGAGGAAGAGGAAGAAATTAGAGCAGAAGGTACTGGGTGGAGCCACAAGATCACATTCTCACAAGGGAAGCTCTCATCTCATTTGTATGAACACATAGAATAGTAGCACATCACAGTAGCTCAGCTTCTTTCTTCTTATATATGGATCTAACGCAATACAGGGTTATTATGTGGAAGAATATGGGTTTTTTATTAGGAGGAATAGCATGAGAAAAGAACCACGTAGAAATGAGTAGGAAGGAGGAAGAGTAGGAAATGAAGAGTAGTACGTGAATAGAGTATGCATATCTACACAATCACGCATAAAGGAAGAGAAGGGAAAATATATGATTCTTTCATGGAAAAGAAGCTGGGGAAGAACGTCTAGATTTACATACACATATGGAAAGGGGGGCCCACACATATTGGCTGAGAATTAAAGAAGAAGTAGCACATGAAGGATCATTAAAATGATTAAAGAGAACACATGAGTTTTAATGAGAGCTGAGCACATGATTCATTAAGGGACACCATCCATTCAATCATTTTATCAATTCATCTCATGCTTCATCAAAGGAAGGTATTCATTCCATTCATTCTCATTCCTTTTTCCATTCGAACCATTCCATTCCATTTAGCTGTATCTCTTTTTCCATTCCATTCCTCCATCCCATGAAACTCTAATCTCCTTCTGTGGCTAGCTTAGATGAAGACCATGGTTGAAGCTTGAATCCATGGAGATAACAAGGGATTTCTGGCTAAGATTTTCTCTTTCTCTATCACTTTTCTCTTTCTTGTATTATCTTGGTCAAGATTGTATTTGATTGGGAATTTATGTTGTTTATAATTAGTAGCTGGTTAGACACTAATTAGGAGGCTATTTGATGATTAATGGATTAAATCAAGTGTTGACTTTTTCTTAGTTTCCTTTAATTTCTCATTTATGCAGTCAAGGTATTTGATGAAATGTATAAGTTAAATTATGTGCTTAATTATTTGATTTAAGGATTCCTTGGAGTTTGGTTGATTAATTAAACATCCTAGGGTGTTAATTCAGAGGCTAATTGATCAATTAATAACTTATTTAAATGTTCAAAGATCTTAATCACAAGAATTAATGATTTAATACGGAGTTGAGGTTTCAATTCAGCATTAACTTGTTAATCTCTTAAATTTTGAGTAGCAATTCAAGATCACTTGCCATGGACACAATTAGGGACTCTTAGACTAAAACCATTTACAATTGAATTAGGATAAAGATAGTGGATACCAAGGGATGAATCTAAAGCTAGTCATAAGTCCATTAGTTGCCTTAATTTATGCAATTAGATAGTAATTAGGAATCTTAATTCAATTTAATTTTAGTGAGTTAAATTCAATTAAAACCCCCTTTTAATTAGATAGTTTTAGGATCCTTTTACACTTGAAAAATCTAATTAAACATTGAATTCCATTTTCTAGGGAAGCGATCTAGGTTGCACCCTATATTACATATATTTTTTAATCTAGTTTATTTTAGAGGTTGCGTGACACAACTGTCACTCTTGCCATGGCATAAGGAGAGTTTGCCATAGCAACCATTGGGCAAGAAGCTTAGGAGAGTTACAGTAAGGTCCCTCATTGTGGCGAAACTTAAAATATTTTTTTCCTGAGAGTTCTAGCGAGGAACCTTACCATGAGATGAATGATTCAAGTTGTGGCAAGGCTCGAGTTTTTGTGAACAATAACTTCTCGAGAGTAACTTTGTCGTAATATGGAAGGTCATAGATGCGGCAAAAAATGTGAGATTTAGTTTTTAGAGTTCTAGTGTCAAGTCAAGTCATGGCGTGGGTATATCAAGTTGCCACACAAGTTTAAAAATTTAGTTTTTAGGTTCCTGTAGCTTAGTCCTAATGGGTTTGTCTAAGTCATGGCCTAGAGCACCAAACCCTTGTTTTTGCCTCTAAAACTTAGCTTTCATGATGATAATGGAATGTAATGACTCAAGCGCAATCATAAGAGTGTTTTGTAAGTGTAAAAGCAATGGTAGAGTGAATTGAAGGACTTAATTGGCAACTTAAATCCCTTGTACCCTTAAGTTGTTTCATTCTTTAAACAATGATCCACCTAAAAAAAAAAAGGTTCAAATATCCTCAATATTTCCTAAATGGCAACTAGTACTAATTTTGGATATGGAATTATGATCATTAATCGTGCAATTAAGCTTAATCATTATAATTAAAAGTTAGGGTGGTTACTGTAACAACCAGAAAAAGAAAAAAAAAAGAAAAAAAAGGAAGCTAAAACATTTTCGAAGTCCTGAAATTTTTTAGTCTGCTAGCTATAGTGAAAAATGGGCTAGCTATAGTGAATGTACTTGTTCGCTATAGCAAGAAAGGGTCTAGCTATAGCGAGAATGCCTTTTTGCTATAGCAAAAATGCTTCTAGCTATAACAAGTGTGGGCATCCCATACAAAAATCAGGGAGCTGCTCGCCATAGTGCACATCGTAGCGAAAGCAAGGGTCTGGGACTGATACATGCTCGCCATAGCGAGGCTTATGCTTCGCTATAACGAGAGTTATGCTTCGCTATAGCAAGGGTTAGTCCAGAAAAGCATGAAAAAAGAGAATTTGACTTCTTAAAGCATCCAAACTCATCCTTTCTCCTTTAATCGACCTAAGCTTCATCCAAGCATAGAGAAAAGGCTTGAGAGAGAGAGGGAAACTAAGAGAAACTAAGAGAGAAGGAAGGGAAGCTAGGGAAGAAAGGTAAGAACCTTTAAAGCTCTTCATGCTTCTTTTTCTTGATTTTATTCTTCTCCTTTTAAGCTTCCTTTCCATAGGTTGTTGAGTAAGAAAACTATGTTCTAGCCAAGAATGAGCAAGAAACTCTTAAAAGAGAGTGTAATAAGTTGAGAAATGCAAAGAAAAAAGAAGAAAAGTTAGTAAAACTTTAAAGAGAGAGAAACCCCTAGTTTCTTATACTTTGTAGGGTTTGCTCTGAAGAAAACCCTAGCTTTGTGGATAATTGTTGATGAGAGAGTAATTCCATGTTCTTTGTTATATCTAGGCTCAAAAGAAGCAACTCCATCTAGTTGTGATTGTGAAACCAAGAAGGGAGAAGAGAAATTGAAAGAGAAGGCTTGTGTTAGCCGATAAGATAGCTCTCCACTCTTTCTTGTTGCATTCTTGGATGTGTAATGGTCATTGTATGCTTGTATTGTGAGCCATGCCATTTAATGTTGCCTTGATGCATTGGTACTAATATGTTTATGATATGGATTGTGAAAATTGCTCGGGTGAGATAGTGCCAAAAGTCCTTTGAGACAGGTGAGGTGAAGCCAAAAGTCCCTAAACCAAGGGTGAAGCCAATCCAAAAGTCCCAAAAACTCGAGTGAGGCTAGACCAAAAGTCCCTAGAGCTTATTATTGGCATTGATATGAAATTTATAGCATGAAAAGCATGTGTTGTGTAATTGTGAATAGTTTGCATGCTTTGACTTATTTATATATCTTGATTACTTCCTTGAATGAGTGTATGAGCTATTGAGATTCCCTGAATCTCACCCCCTTCCCTCTCCCATCTCATATGGTCCAAGTGGAGCTCAAGAGCCTAAGAGTGGAGGTCATGAGGCATAGAAGGCTTTTGTATTGTCACTTTTGCACACTCACACATAGTTTGATGTATAGAAAAGCTAAAGTACTTATGTATACATATTCTTTTTGAGATGTAAATATTTGAGCAAGTGTAGAAATATGTATAAATGATGTATGAACTATGTAGAGAGCCAAAGCAATGAAAATATGGAATTTGGCCTTTTTGTGGATTGTATGCAATAGTGTATTTTGGCCCGTAGCATAGTAAATTTGAAATGTATGATGATTTGGATCACTTGGACATTTTATATATGCTATGTTTATACTTTAAAACTTGCCCAAGAGGTGCTAGAACATATGGAAGGCCATTTGGACCCACTTTGAACCATTTTAGATGCCAAAACCGCCAAATTTGTGAGCTCTATCAAAATATGACTAAATGAGCTCTTCTTGATATGAAATTTGGTATGGCTCTAGAGCCTATTGAGAGCTTCTTTGAAAGCTAAAGTGTGTAATATTTGGAGGTCTAGGGAATATTTGGTGAATTGTTGAAGTTGGAGAATTTTCTGGTTTTGGTTATTGTACTGTGCGACTAGGTCCGAAAATGAATATGCGTCATTCATGGACCAAACGGTGTCTGATTGTCATAAAATTTTATGAGGATAAACTAGATATCCACAGTGACCTATAACAATTAGAAGCACCTCAATTGAAGGTCTGTAGAGGGAGAAAGAACTCTCTGAAGTTTTGTGTCAGCATCAGGGAAGCCATCCGACCTTTGTTACTGTTTCATCAGTTTTCGAGGTCCAAGGGCTACTGAAATGATCTGAACTTATTTTTTCCCTCTATTTAACATCTGTGTCTTTCCAAATTGGTATATTTTTCCTAGATTGGAGTTTTTTGAAATTAGTTACGAATTTTTAAAGTTCATGACAGCAAGCTATATCAGTACCAGGGACAGCCGGACCTCTATCTCTTTTTCGATGTCAAACATGGTCCAAAAGCTGATATTTGGTTGGAAATTATTTTTAGTGTGAAGTTAACATCCATATATTTCCATAGAGTATGTTTTGCTTAATTCCCATTTTTCTAGAATTAGTTATGATTTTCCAAACTTAGGGCCAAAAATCTGACTTTTGGGCTCATTTGAGAAATTGCATTTTCTTGGTTTTTGGCTTCATATCCATGGTTTATGGGTTGTTTGATGCTATGTATGAGTTTTATAAATAGAGTTTGAGTGGATTATATGATTGACGGGTTCACGGGACCCACGGGGCAAATTATGAGCGTTTGAACCCCGTTTTATAACATGAAAATGCCACAGTTTATACTTGTTCTTTGGAAATCATATGGAATCAAGCCTAGAGGGAGATTAGTAGGAGTTAAGTCATTATGGTGTTACAGTTACAAGATCCATCCTTGACATTGACTCCAATCTAGAATACCATTTGGGCTTATATTGAGAAAGTGAGATGCAAATTTAAAGTTTAGATAGTACTCAAGCATGTAAAAAAAATGTCGAAATATCTTCCACTATTAAGTTTCTTTAGTCAATGATCCATTATAATGTTGAGCTTAATGTACATGATAACAGTTAGTAAAACTAGTTTTGACACTAATTTAGGGTTTAAAAGGGTGAAAAGTAAGAATATGCAAAAGGATTTAATTAAAAACCAAGAGAAATGCATGTGGCTTCACCTAGAGTTAGATGTGGTCTTAACAAATTTAAAACCTTAGAAGGCTTAGTTAATCCCTATAATATCATAATTAAACTAGAAATAAATTATGGATATCCTAAAGCCATCAAATTTCTTATGAAATAAACAAAAAATCAAGGTTGGGTAACATAAAGGTCATCTTGGCCAAGCTAAGAAGATGATACTTAAGGAAGTTTTTAATTTAGTTTTATGGATTAAGAGGCTTAAGTGAGTAATATAAAGCTTAGATGAATCATTAGTGTGAAACAAAAGAATGAGATTTGATGAAGCTACAAATTTGGTCCATAAAAACCTTAACTTGCCCTACGAATGGAATACGTTATATGGCTAAGCTTTTGGACTTGTTTTAGCCATGAAAAGTGAGTAAATTGAGATAGATGAATGATGGAATTACTACATGAAATGTTGTAAATGGAATGAGTCATTTTAAAACACTTAAAGAAACCAAAATCCTATTTTAAGTCCTAATATGCACATGTATGCTAGAGTGAGTTTGACTATCACCTAGTTGGTTGTTTTATACTTTAATTAATATGTCTAAGCCAAGCAAATAGGATCACACCAAAGTGTGTGTGTGAGGTCATGGGATTAAGAGGAAAAGATCAAGGGAATTAATTAAATTTGCTTGATAAGGTAGCTTTTCTTTCATTCTTATATATATATAGTTAGTTTGCTTGAATACTTTGATTGCTTATATATTTTGTTTGCAATTGGTTGGCTTGTTGATTGCTTGAATAAAATATGCAATTGCATGATGCCTATTTGAATTTATGAGTGGGATGGCTCTTTGTTAGGTGAGGCTATAGAAGTGAGCATGGATTTGCTTTACCTTAGGCTAAAAGTCTCTTAAGGGCATGGATTTACTCTTGCTTGAGTCAAGGAAACCCTTAGAGCATGGATTTGTTCTCTTGTGTATGGATTGGCTATGATTGCATGACATTCATGCTTACTTCCATGTGCTTGAGTGAACCATATATGTATTTAAATTTTGGTTTAACTACTAGGATTCTTTGAATATCATATGTTCTTATCTTCATTAACTATGCCAGATGATGTGCAAAGCAAGGACAAAGATTAGCAAGACACTTAGAAAAGTCTATTTTGGGAATAGATTTGGCCTGGGATATGATATTGCACATATGATTATATAAACCTATATGTTGATGCCATGCAATGTAAACATATGTAAGAGTGCTCAACTATTAATTTATGACCAATATATATATGTATGAGATGATAGAACATGTTTTAGTATATAGATACCTATGTGGTTTACATGCATTTTCACATATGGAAGAGTGATTTTTAGTTGTAAAGAAAATTTTATATAATGAATCATTGATATATGGTGCATACATGGATTGAAATTTGCTTATGGCACGATGACATTTTAGAGCCCATTTGATACAATCTAGAATAAAAATTTTGATCATTTGAGCCATAAAAATGTCCCTCTACCCTTGATAGCCTTAATGACCAAATTTAAGGCTAAAATTTGGTGAGTATTTAAAGAATATTTTGAGCTTTCTATAAAGTTAAAGTGTATGATTTTTGAAGCTCTATGGAATATTTATTGAATTTCTAAAGTTAGTCCCAAAAAGTTGTCATAGCATTAGTAATGTTCATCTGGTTCAAATATGATTTTCATGATTCTTAAGACATCAAATGGATTCATTTTGACTAGAAAGTTCATATTACAAGCTTTAAAATGACACTTAGTTTTCCTCAATCAAAGTTATATAATTCAAGTTATGAATTTTTGAATTTAGTTGCACTATTATGCAACTTGTGGCAAAAAGAGAGCAAATGGATTTTTTTGTATGAAGTAGCTTCATGTACATGTAGGTTTGGATAAAAATAAACACATAAGCATGAATTTGTGATATGAAAAGATGATAATCCATTTTTGAGTATTAAGGATCCATTTAGTGGAATTAGTAACTGAATTTTTGTTGCTAAAACTTTGGTTATAATTATTTTGCCACGACTGGATATATATGTATTGAGAATGAGAAAAATATTAAGGTGTAATAGAACATTTATAAGCAATATGGTGAGGGCATTCATTCAATAGTTTGGTTTTCAAATCATTCATTCTAGCCTTTACTATGTGTAAGTCAATAGTCAATCTGAAGGTACTAATAAGACTGATTGGAATGATCAAAAAGTCTACTAAAGACCTACCAAAAAAGTTGTACTAGTTTTTACTTGAAGCCTTCTAAGCTTGTAGGAATTCATTTCAAATGGCTATTAGGATTTTTGGCTTTTGAAGGACCAAGCATTGCAGAAATTTTAAAATTTTAAAACCTACCAAGGATCCTTATGAAAGATTCATAAACTAGTGATATGATTTCTACCATAACTTTTGATCACATAAAGTTTGATCTACAAACATAAATGTCTTATTTGTGAATATGAATGTTTGATCAATGGACTCAAATGTATAATCAATAAAAATTACAAACATAGATAAACACCCGTGTTTCCATGGTATCCATGTAATACCTAGTCTTTTTAAACTGAACTAGAACCTATAAGATATAAAAGGAAGTCCCCATAATAAAATGAATTAAGGTTAAGCAAGGCTAGAATAATAATTTAGGCATCAAAAAATGAGGATGCAAGGTTAAAGATGGCTTGAAACTGGAGCCAGAAAAGCTAAATAAATTTAATCATATATGTAGTGGCAATCTCTTAATTTTAGGAAACATTTTAGAATCTCAAAGGAGAAAGCTTTAAATGATAAAATTGAGTTTCTTAGAGTTATCAGAGGCCTTAAAAATCATAAAAACCTTTAGAATGGTTAAGACACTCCGATATACATTTTAGGTCGTCAATTAACTTGAATATTGACCAAATAAATCAAGATAGCTTTAAATCTCATAAAATTAAAAATAAATATTTTTAATAAGTTAGAGAGCTTAAATTTTTGTATGAAAAAGACAATTTTCAAAAAGGAGTTGAAATGAGCGAAAACGGAGGAATAAAAGTTAAAGGGCATAATGAAATTTGGGAAAATGTTTAAAATACCTCCTTTCCTTCTTAAATTAGGCTAGCCATGTCCTTCACTCTCCAAAACTAGCCTTGAAGCTTTTGGACCAAAACCAAAAGGTGCACAAGAAGGAAAGGAAAGGAGAGAAAGAAAAGCAAAAAAGGTAAGATTTTAGCCACTTTTTCATGAGATTTTATTCACCAAACTTTTTCTCCTCTCAAAGTTCTTTCTATTAATGGTTTTAGCTTCTTGAAAAGAGTATTTTTGTGGTTAAACTTTGGGAAGAAGGTAAAGATTTGAGGAAACCAAAATCAAATTCCTCTCTTGTTAAGCTTTAAGAAAAGGTATGCACCCATGGCTAAAACTTGCTTCTTCTTACTCCTCTTTTCTTGTGTGTGTTTAGCCTAACCAAAGGGAAGAAGAAAGGAGAAGATATTTGACCAAAATGGATTAGGAATAAGGGTTTTGAGACATGGAGAGTTGGCATATATAATTAGAATCAAGAAAGGAGCATTAGAAACTAAGATAAAGAAATTAGAGTTTCAATTGCACCTTAGGAGTTTTTTAATCTTAAGAGGGTAATTCAAACTATATCAAATCATGTTTAGGTTAAAGAGAAGCCAAGAAACATGGATATGTATTAAATTTCTAAAGAAAAGAAGCAAAACTCCATGTAGCCTCCCTTAAATAGGTGTCTTAGCCAAGGAGTAGTTGAGCAACCTAGGGAGTGTTTCTTTGAGTTCTAATGAATCTAAAGACTTAGATATGATGAATAAATAATTATGAAAGTATTGGATTGAATTTAGGAGCTTTAAAATGAAATTTGAAATGTTAAGGGATTAAATGAAGTTAATAAAGCAAGTTGGTTCTAAACCCCTTTAACCAAACATGTAATAATTCAAATGAGTTTCTTGAAAGTTATAAGACTTGTAGCAAGTAAGAGTTTGGGGTTTGGAAAGTAAAAACTAATGGTTGCTTCATAATAGACCTAAATTAGTCCTAATTGTCATCTTGAGCTTTAATAAGACTCATGAAGCCTAGAATGAGTTCTATTAGATTAATTTGTCTTGAAATTATCAAGTGTAGGTCCATCTAGCTCCACTTCAGCTAAGTGTGATTGTCAAGTAAGAGTAAGCCAAGAGAAAGAACAAAACCAAGTGAGTTAGTGGTGTTTAAAGTTCTACAAGTCCTAAGGTAGCTTTGTCTCCTTTTCTTACATACATTTGAATGCTTGAATGAGTTATAATACTTGTGTGTATTGTTGCTTAATGCTTTTATGAGAAATGTTTCATTATGTTTTCCAAATTAGCTATATGAGTACTATATGTTTATGAAAGCTTATGTGATGGCTCCTAGCTCCCTATGGCATGGAATTAAGCACAGTTGCTCTTCCTTGGCCCTCGATTGAGAATAGTTTAGCCTTGCAAGTTTATGATGATGCCATGGCTAAGAAATGAATGAGTTTTCATGTTATATGATGCATTTGATTTACATGAGACATATGCATAGCATCCTTATTCCATATGCATTGCATTTACTGATGACATTCATGTGTGTATTGAATTGGTTGAGATTAGCTATTGAGATTCTCCATGAATTCACCCCCATGCTCCCACTAACTATTTCAAGTTCACCAAGTAAGGACAAAGATGTTGAAAGAGCTTAGACAATAGACATCATGTATTAGGATGTCATGATGTACCAAAATTTGAATTATGTATCAACTATGACATGGATGACACACATGATATACATATGACTATTTTGATGTAACATAATGTATAACATTATGTTTTAGAATGAAAATTTATGTATTAGCATGAGAATGTCAATGTTTGACAATTTATGGCCATGTATGAGTAATATGGTAGAAAAAAAAATGATGTGATATGATGTACATGTGTATATTTGGTGTCAAGGGGTTAATTTTCGATCCAACCCTTTTTGACATGTTATGGAATAGTTAGAAATGCCAATTAGGATGAAAAAAATATGCTTAAAGTGGAAGAAAATTAGTTAGATACCAAATGATCTAAATTAGAACTAAGATTGGTCTTAAATTTGGCATAAACAACTCATATATTAAAAGTGACCTAAGTGACTTAATTTGAGTCTAAGATTTGGCATGCATTTAGACCCTTATTAAAGCTTTCTAACAAGCCAAGAAGCACAATTTTTAGAGTTGTATAGAATATTTCATGAATATTTGCAAAATTTTCAAATTAGTCCTATTACTGTTCACCCAATGCAAATATGATCTTTCATGTCTTTGAGGGGTCAAATGAACTCAAATACATGAAATTTTAGCATATATTTAATATTATAAGCTTTTCGCGGCCATTGAGATCACTTAAATTGGAGTTATGTAGCTAAAGATATATAATTGCAAATTTTGGGTCTGTCATATGCCTTCTTTATTGAACTAAGTTACTATTCCATTGCATTTCATGGGGCAAATGAACTCAATTTTGCCTAAAATTTTTTTAATCTTTCTACAAACACCTAATTTGGATGAATTGGAATTACATACCCCGAGTTATGAATTTTCAAAGTTAATGTTGAATTTTGGCCACTATGTCATTTTAGGTTGCAAACGTTTCTACGGTGTCCCACAAGTTAAACATGATAAAATGGGTATGAATAAAGTTGTTTGTGATGAAAATAAATAAAGGAAAAGAAAGAAACAAATTTAGACCTCTATAACTATATATGACCCATAAATGAGTCAAATTCGGGGTTAAATACCTATAAATGGATGTGAACCTTGTCTTATACTTCATGCTTTGTATGAATGAGTTGGATAAAGTTGGGTATGACAATCCACACCAATAAGATCAAAACTCTAATTCCAAAAGGGAATTAGATGTAACTCTATCCTTACCATCTTGACTAGGAGACTCTCTCTATTTTAGTAACTCTTTAAATATCTGATCATTGATATACAACTCTAGATGTTATTTTAATAACGCCAGGGTTTAGCATAGTCATTTAGTAGGCCCAAGCCAATAGATGATAAGAAGACTGTTAGGCTTAAGTTATTGATCTAGTTTGACTTTTCTTAATAATTAAACCCAAAAAGAACATAATATGACTTTAATAAAGCCTAAAAAGATATATTATTATTATATTATTACTTTAATATTAAATAATATCATATTACAATTTTAATATTTATTATATTATATTATACTATATTATATTTATTATGTTATATTATTTGGATCTTTAATCCAACTAGAAATTTCTAATTATATTACATTAATTTCAATTTTAACCTATTCTTTGTATAAAACCTTGTAAGCTTTTATTACATTAATAGTAATCCAATAAGAATTTTATTTTGGAATCATAGATAATAAGTGGTATCTAGTAATATATCATTCCCACTCAAGTAATAAAAATGTTTATGATTCGAAATACCTAATCTATGACTAATATCCTATGTAGTTTAGTCTTTTTATTCAAATATCCAAATTGAACTCAAGGCATAGAACACGTTATCCTCTTTACAATTCAATTTAGGTATTTCTTGATCCCTGAGTAGACTATGTCAAAAATAAATAAATCAATATTACATATTGATCCATATGAGCATGACCATGTATTTCTTTGTCCCACTCAATCAAGGGGTTCACAAATATCACTCCTCTTACATAAAAAGAACAAAATCCCATCTAGATGACTCAAATCCCTTTCCATGACTTTTGACATACCTAATCACCTCCTTTTAGGTTATCCCTATTAAAGGTGACATTAGACAGGATCAAAGTATATGACTTCTCATGTAGAAAATTGTAGTAATTTCAAGTCAAAGAACCATGTACATTATGGTTACTATGAAAATTTCTTATGATTGCTAAGTTATCTATGTAGCATTCTCATAGCAGATTTGTCTAATACATTTGTTGTCTAACAAGTACCCATGTAATGACTTGATATCTTATATCCATAACCATGGTCATTAGTTAACTATATACTTGTTTCACTATATTATTGCTATCCTATTTCCCAATAATACTTGAGACATTTTAAGAATAATAAATCATTTTAAGGACAATATATATATATGCAGATATAACATTTAATAAAGTAAATGAAATGCCTTAAAAAATAAAGCATAATACAATATACATTAATATAATCATTGTATGATTGGCTTCCAAGGCATAGACTAATAAGGACTATCCTTTTCAAATTGGTTTATGGGCTCGATGTAGTACTTCCCTTGGAAGTCATAGTTAGGTCCTGGAGGGTTGCTCAACAAAATGACTTGAAAGCTGATCAATATACCTAGGCCAAGTGTATAGACTTGGATATAGAGGATGAAGATTAATTGACTTCTTTGGAACATATTAGGCTAAAAAAAACCAAGGTGATAAGCATGATTTTGTATACATTTTATTCTCCTTAGCTTAAGCATTTTAATAGTTAAATAAGGCTTAATGGATTGACTTAGGTGGAATTTGATTTTAGTAGCCATTCTTTGCACTTTAGGAAATAATTTGCAAAATTTTAGAATTTTAATGCATAAATTTATTTAAAATATTTTCTTTGTGAATTCTTCTCTCTTAATATTTTTGTTTTGTTTTATTCTACTTCATTTTACTTTATTTTTCTTGTGCAGATTTTAATGGGAAAATGATTTAAAATCAAGATGAATTGATGGCATGAGAAGGCATGTGTGTGTGGGAGGAAGAAGCAAGGGTTGACGTGGAAGAATCATATGAACATGCCATGGGTCTAATGCTAAAGGAGAGAGGTCTCGAGTTGTTTCATGCAGCCTACTCTCTTATCTCACTCACGGGCTAGATACACTCATCCACCCATCTGCATCTCACTCTTTCATCCATGTCCAGCTCCTTCACTCATATCCATGCACTCACAGAGCTCACGTGGGCAGGAGAAATGAGGGAGACACGTGATTAAGAAGAGACTTGGTTTTAACATGGGAAAGAGGCTAGGTTGAAGGAGCTTGGAAGTAACACGAAAAAGGAGAAGCAAGCGAAGAGGAAGGAACAAATACATGAAAAAGAAGAAGCAAGTGAGGAGCTGGGACGTGAGAAGAGAGCTGACTTGTAATGAACCACATGAAACCATACATGGGCAACAACAATGAGCTAAAAATGAAGGAGGCTTGGATACAGAACTTTCTCTTATGTCTTACAAGCTGCTACAAGAAACAAAGACATGGTAAGAGTAGAACGTGGGTTAGAGAAAAGGTTTCAGCTCACTACATTTGCTCAAGTTAATGCATTCACACTCATGACCAGCCACGTCTTCACGATGCTTTGTTCTAGTGAGTAGAGAGTTTCACGTGGGAATGATTCAAGAAGTTAATGTGAAAGAGCTGAGAAGAAGAGGTGAGAAAGGCTGCCAAACACACACATGCAGAGGCAGAATAGAGAAGAAGAGGTGAGAAAGGCTGCCAAACACACACATGCAGAGGCAGAATAGAGAAAAAGTAGCTCCACGTAGAAAAGTTAGCACACTCAGGCAAATGGAGATGAAGAAAACACAAAAGCAAAGAAGCAGCATGGAAGTCATATGAGCATAACAAACACGATAGAAAAGAAGCTTGTGAGTTAAGTTAGAAGATGTGTAAGTGCCACGAGCTAGGGAATGATTAAAGAAGCAATGGGTTCAAAAGGCAACACACAGAAGCAGCCAACGTAGAGAAAAGCACGTGAGGAGCTAGAGTTTTATGTGCTATGAACAGGAAAATGGATAATATGAAGAAGCTACAAAAATAGCATAAGCAACACGAGGAAGCATCAGCTGAAGCACGTAAATACTAGAAGAAGAATAAGCTACGTCTGGA
This sequence comes from Erythrophleum ivorense, assembly GCA_026724425.1. NCBI lineage: Eukaryota > Viridiplantae > Streptophyta > Magnoliopsida > Fabales > Fabaceae > Erythrophleum > Erythrophleum ivorense. The sequence goes on along the minus strand of JAIUCV010001558.1, from coordinate 53,822 downwards.
TATGAAGAAACAACCACATTCTGGATTTGAAGAAAGCAAAAGCCTGGACAATTTTTATATTATATTCCAATGCATTATCCATTCACAATGGGGCCCACACTTATATACACATGCAAGCCATGTGATTCATTAAAAGGAAAGCTTGGGCTGATAAGGAGAATAAGAAACCCACATGAGAGGCAGCATGTGATCATTATTCAGACAGAGGGAATGAAATTCACATCCATTGTCATTTTCATTGGCTCCTTCATCTAGCAACCACTCTATGCCATTTCCACTCCATTCTCCACCATCTCCTTCCATCCGATGAAGCATTAAATCTCCATTTGTGATTAGCTTGGAGAAGGATCCTTGGTTGAAGCTTGAGTCCATGGAATAGCAAGGGATTTCGACTAAGCTTCCTATTTTCTTTTCTCTCTTTCTACATTGATTTTTGTTATTTTATTTGCTTGGTTAAGCTTTTAATTGACTGGATTAATGTAGATTATGATTAGTAGCTAGTTAGACACTAATTAGGAGAGTAACTAATGTTTTAATTAATTAATTTTAGTGCTGAATTTTTATTTTCCTACCAATTTTCATGTGTGCAATCAAGGTGTTTGATAAAATTCTTGTGAGAATTGGTGTGCTTAATTGTCTAATTTGAGGATTCATTGGAGTTTAATTGGTTAATTGAATCTCTTAGGGAGTTAATTCAAAGGCTAATTAATCAATTAATCATTCAATTTAAGTGTTCATTGATCCTAATGACAAGAGTTAATAATTTAATGCAGAATTGAGGTTTCAATGCAACATTACTTTGTTAATCTCTTGGTTCTTGAGTGGTGTCACAAGATCATTGTTATGGACACAATTAGGGACATCTTAAATCAAAATTAATCACAATTACATTAGGATAAGGATAGTGAATACCAAGGGATGAATCCAAAGCTAATCACAAGCCCATCATTCGCCTCATAACTTATACAATTAGGTAGAGTTTAAGAACTTTATTTCAATTTTATTTTAGATTGTTTAATTAGATTAAAAAACCCCCCTAAATTAGGTCATTCTAAGATCTTTATACACTTAGGAAACACGATTTAACCATTGAACTCTATTTCTAAAGGAGATGACCTAGGTTGTGCCACTAACTATAAAATTTAGTCCAACCTAGTTTTATTTTGAGGGTTGCACTACACAACCTTTCAAAATTTGGCATCGTTGCCAGGGGAATTGGATTCTCAATTGTTTAAAAAGGATTAAATTTGAATTGTCAAAATTTGGCGCCATTGTCAGTTGAATTGGATTCTCACTTGTTTGAAAAGGATTTCTAGGTGTTTAATCTCTATTTTTGTCCTATTTTGGTTTAGTTTTTCCCCTATTTTAAACTTGTATTTTGGTAATTTTCGGTGTTACCCGTCAATTGGTTTGCTTGTTGGAATTTTTGTTTAAGGTGCCCAAAAAATTCTCAAACTTTGTTTTCTAAGGTTTTTGGGTGTTTTAAGCAAAAGTAATAGCAAAAGTAATAAAAGGTTGTTAACCAGCTACAAAGGAAATCTGAGCCTACCCTTGAGATCTTCAATTCAACTTCATCCGGTTGTATACTTTCCCTTTCTACTCTTTATATTGTGTTGTTGATCTGTTGACTGGATTGTGTGCTAGCATTGAAGACAATGCAATATTTAAATGTGCAGGGGGGGAAGTCATTCCATTCCATTTCTTCATCTCTTTGCTTTGTTTTAAAAAAAATTGAAAATTTTTGAAATTTTTCAAAAAAATTTTGAGAAATAGCGTGATTTTTTTTTTCTATTTTTCAGTGGAAGTTGCAAGTTGAGATGATTATAGCTTGGATTCACTTTAACATGATAAGTGATGGATCTTGTGTCTTGATTTAAGTGAAGTGGCAATGAATTTGATTTCAATGAATTATTTGATAACCATTAGCTGGTGAAGATTTGAGCCATATCTGTTTGATTCTAGTGTGTATTCACCTATCACTGCTTTCACTCTAGAACTTGTCTTGATTCTTTGTTGAGACCACAGTTGCATTTGCATGCACAAAATGATAAGGCATTCCTTTCTATTATAGTTAGTGAGCCAGAAAGCTAACTATACATTCATTTTATCCATTGTTTAGCCACCTTGGACCTTGTTTTATTTTCTTGTTAACCTATAGCCATTAAAAATGCATCCCACCTTGTTTGAAGAGACTTCAGGTATTTCAAGGAGCATTACACTTGTTTAGGATGAGTGAATGTGTATCTTATATCAATTTAGGCCATTGATAGTAAAAGTTGAGGAAAATGTTCAAAATGCAAGGAAGAGGAGAGATGGAAAAGCAAAAGAAAAGCAATGAATGAAGAAAAAAGAGAGAGAGAAAAAAAGGAGACATTAGAAAATAAAAGAAAAAAGTATTTGAATTTTTTTTGCAATTATTATTACTTGTTGGAATAAGGCCTTGAATGCACATTCTTCCCTATCCTAAATCTCCATTGATTTCTTTTGAAGTCCTAAGGTATCCAACTGTTGTTTGTTTTTTCCTTGTTTTATATCCATTTATTTCATTCCCTAGTCCTATTACAACCATAAATAAAGTCCTATTGATTTGTGCTTTGCATTTGGCATGGGTGGTGGAGAATTAGAAGCTTGACAAGCTTATGGTAGTGAGGTTTTGATAGGTGGAACTTGAGTCAATTACATTTCCTAAACACTTGAGAGTTAAGAGTAAACACTATTCCATGTGAGAGGCTATGTATTTCAATTCATTCTTTTCAAATGAAATTGCCATAGAATTTGCCTTTTTGATGCAAGTGAAGTTAGTTTTGATTGTTGAAGTGATGAAAAGTTGTGATCATTCTCAAGTCATGCATACACACAATAAGAAAGTCAAGCCTTAAAAGTTTGAAGTGGGAGACTTGTTTTGAAAGACTCAACTACTAGTTATGCTAAAAAAATTCAGCAAGTGCTCCCTAACTAGGAAGGACCATTCATGGTCAGTTAAGTCTTTGAGAAGGTGCCTATCATCTAGTTAATATGGAAGGGATGGAAGAAACAAAATACATAAACAATAAATATTTAAAGAAGTATTCCATCTTTAAAGATCAAAATATCAAAGATGAAAGACAAAAAAATGATATTCATTGATAAAATAGTCATACTAGAGCCACAGACTGACTCTATAGCTAAAAAATAAAAGGAAGGAAGAAAAGAAAAAAAAGGGCCAAATCTCTAGCCAACTCAATCTAACTTTGTTTCCCCATAGCAACAAGTATCGACTCCAAACCTCACTTCCTTTTGGCAAAACAAAAGTGTTAGCACTTAATAGATTTAATAGAAAAAGTAAAGGAAGTAGTTTGAAGCTAACATTAAATTCATTCACCAGGTTAGGGTAGACTAAAGACACCCTTGGCAATTGCTAAGATTTGATCATCACCATCTCCTTCTAAAGGTTCTTGCTCAACAACCTTTGAAGAATCTTAACAAATTGCTTTACCTAGTGTTAACTAGTTTATAACAGCAATGGAAAATAAGGCTTAAGACTACCTAGTAGCCTTAGCCTTAAAATGGTCATGATCCATCTCTTGTAGATTGGACTCATTCTTCCATAGCCTATCAAGCTCCTTTTTTATCTATTTGCTTTAAGATCTAAATTGATCTCCAAATACTTAAGATCTTTTATTTGTTTCTCTCTTGCTGTAATATGGGCTTGTAATTTGTTCACTTTCTTATGCAAATCAACAATTTGGATTAGTTTCACCTTAAGATGGGCTTGCAAATTAACAATATCAATCTTGACTGTTATGTGCTGACCTTTAAAAGGACAACATTGGCCTATTAAACAAGGGAAAATAATCAATAGTTTCTCTAAGTGAGATAATTGATCTTTAGCATCTTCCACATGCTTGACATTCTTTATTAAGTAGGTAGATACCATAAGAAGGTCCTTCTAAGCCCATTCTAAGATGAATTTCTATCCAAGCAAAAGTAGATAAACATTGGTGAAAGATAACAATGGATGAACAATAGTGTAGAAAAATAAGAGCTTTTTAGCTTATGGAAAGGTAGCAAGAAGGGCATAAAGGTTATAAGTGGCTTCAGCAATAAAGGAAGACAACATAAGCATGGTGCTTGAAGGAGTAATCATTAGGATTGAACTATGCTCAACGATTCAAAAGGTCCCTTATGAAGGCGTCTGTATACCCTATAATAACATAGTATAAGTTAGTCATGGCCTTTAATAATGAGAGTGATAGTCAAAATATATGCACTTTAAAACCCAGTGGTGGGCTAACAGGCATAGGGTCTTTGCCACAATAAGAGGATCAGAAGAGAGAAACATCTTTAGAAACCCCATCCGTAATTAGGTCTATGGAGTTAAAAGCACCTATGAACAAAAGCATAAGGAGAAGAAAGAAAGAAGATAAAAACATGATGTTTGAAAGTGTTACCTATGTAAAATATCTATTTGGAACTTTTAAGCAGATGACATGGTTGATGGCCAATGAGTAGATAGAGAAGTAGAGTGTCTTTGAAAAGTAGCTATCAAGTTGGCTACCAAAAAGAGAACATTGGTAATATTGACAGAATTGCCACCAAATAACTAATCAGCCACTCTCTTCCACTAGGAATAAAAGGTAGCACTCTCGAACTAAATTTAAAAAAAAAAGATTAAATTGAAAGTTCCAAGGGCTGAAGGCCTAGCTAATTCTTGGACTTCTTATTTAGTTGAAGGAAAGTAACAATGGTAGATGTCTTGAATTTACGAGTGAAAAGGAATAACAGGTCTAGCTTGGTCAAAACTAGATGCTGAGCATAGTAGTGAGGGCTATAAAGTCCAGTTGAGATTTATGGTTCCAAGATGAAAGTGATGTCTCAATTACAAAGTCATGAGTGATTAGGTAACTTGCTAAGACTTCATAAATTTCTTCCTTGTTCTTACTAATTGATAAATGCTATTTTTGTATCTTCTATTCCTCTTAACTTAGAGTTTTTAATGATTAAATATGGCTTTAGGAATTTAATTAGATGATATTTGATTTTATTGGCCATTTTTGCATTCTAGGAATTTATTTGCAAAATTATTGAATTTTAATGCATAAATTTCTTTTAAATAATTTTGTGAATATTCCTACTTAATTTTTCTCATTCTTTTGCGCAGATTTTTAATAGGCGAATAAAAGTAAAATGGTAGAAATAAATTTGAGGAAAATTGAAGGTTATAAAATCAATTGAAGGGCCAAGATCTTAAGATAAAAGCCATACATTTTGCCATGCAAATGAGGGAATAAATTTTTAGATTTTTAATGAAGCTTTTAGAAAAATGGAAATTGAACAATGGGGACTTTCACTGCACACTATTTCATTCTCACATGGATATAGAAGAAGGCTTGTTCTCTCTCATTCATCATTCCATGGCCCACACAATCATACATTTACTCATGGACACATTTATGTATAGAAAGACATACATGGGGGCCCAATTACACCATTCTCTTAGCTTCACACACACATCAAGCATATAGGCAGCATGCAGAACCACTAACACACATGGGGCACAAGCTTTATTCTTACACAATTTGTTCATGCATAAGCTCACATGTAAATGGCTACACTTGGGCTCTCTACCATATAACACTCAATGGCTATTTTGGAGAGCAGAAGACACATAACTACACACAACACCCCCTCACACAAGTAAGTTCCATGAAGACACAGGTCAGCACACGTAAGGTACCCACATTAAACCACGCTTCATATCACACACAAGAATTATACACTCACGGACTGCCACATTAAACACACATGCATAGTAGCTCACATTCATAGGTTCCTCTCTTCTATTCTATCATTCACACACTAACACGTACACTCACACACCCACTTCATTTACATGTAGCACATGGGTCAAGGAGTAAGTTCACATACTAAGTCTGATGTGCAAAAGAATAGAAAACATGATAAGCATATGCACAAGCTTCATGTTAGTTCACTTCAACCACATCACACAGCATGTAAACACATGTATTTAGGTACAATTAAGGAGAGCATGAGCAGAACGTGACTTGCTCTTGGGTTCTATGAAGGGAAGGCATGATACAAACATGAGCAGTAGTAGAAGCAGAGACTAAAGCTATGGTTTTAGGAAGAAGCAAAGGGAGATGACATGTGAGAAGAACGTGGAAGCTCAGGTGGGAGGCTAGAGGATGGACATCCACATTCACCCACATCATAGCATTCCACTTACGGGTTTAGGATGTGATGGAATCAAAGAACAACATGTGGATCCAAAGAAGAAGGAGCTAATGTTTGGAGAACATGTTAGTGTGATTGAGAAGCACATGAGGGCTTAAAGACTCGGGTTCTAGAAGTGAAAGAGAAAAACACACACAAACAAGTGAAGGAGAATAAGCTGAGGTGGATGCCACGGGATCAAAAGAGGAAGTAGTAAATGAGGCTTGGGTTTATGGTTTAAATGAAGGAAGCAACACATGATTAAGAAAGAGTATATGTGAGACTTGAAAAGAATAGGCTCGAGTAGTAGTGAATGAGAGAAATAAAAGAAGTATGTGAGCAAAGAAAATGGAACACACGTGATCATTAAATGGAAATGAAAAAAAGCACGTAAGGTGAGGGGATAGAGGGCTCGGTCCAGAGAAGCACACATCATGCCATAATCCATTCTGTAACACCATATATTTCTAGCTCATTTCACAACATTCACATGCTTCACATTCATAATTTCCATGAAAGAGCAAGAAAGGGGAATTACAATGATGCATTTTCTCGCATTGCGTCGTGTATGAAAAATTCATCCAGTGTCACGTGGACTGTGTGAGCTCATATCATACATTCCCATATTTAATGACATGAATAAAACTCATTTGGATCATAAAATATGGCCTACAACTCATGGGACTCAAAGGAAAACTTAAAATAGGCATATTAAATTTCGGCCAGATTTGACCCCTTTTCTGACCAAATTTGGAAATTCATAACTAATTCTAGAAAAATATAAATCATACATTCTTGGCCATTATAGAAAGATAAAAATGTATATTTAACACTAAAGATATTTCTAGACCTTAACATCCACCACAGAGGACATTTGACATCCGAAAAGGTCTAGAGGTTAAACTACCTTCTGATGCTGTCACAGATTTCTGCAGAAACTTTTGAAAATGTCCAATTAATTCCAAAAAAATTCAATCTATATAAATGATACCAATATATAAATCTATGAATTTTGGTTAGAGGAGAAAAATATTTCCAAACTAGCTCAGGCCTCGAAATTCAATAGAACAGTAACTAAGGTCGGGTAAGACTCCTGATACTGGATAAAATGTTCAAAAATTCATATCTCCCTCTCTAGACCTCTAAATGAGATGCTTCTAGTTGACACAAGTCATTGTGAATGTCTAGTTTCTTTGTATAAAATTTCATGGCAACTGAACATCATTTGGGTCTTGTGTGACAAATTTTATTTTCGGACCAAATAAATAGTGTAGCAGACCAAAACCAGAAAAAATTGCCAACTTTGAAAATTCATCAAATATTTTGTAGACCTCCAAAAATTATGTTCTTTAACTTCTCAAAAATCTCTCAACAAGCTCTAATTGCATGCTAAATCTCTGATCAAGAAGAGGTCATTTGGCCAAAAAGTGATATAGGGTTCTATTATGGTCAATTTTGCTCTATATGAGGTACCAAAATAACCAAATAGCTTTCCCTAGAGTTTGGTGTAACACCATAATATCTTAGCCTCTCTCTCATGCAATTAGAATGCCTCATGTCATGCATTTCATGAAAATCACAAGGAGTAGCATATAAATATTGATTATTTTTGTGTTACATCGTATATAAAAATTTTGTTCAGTGTCACGTAGGCTTTGTGAGCACTAACTATACTTTCCCATATTTAATTACATCAATAAAACTCCTTTGGATTATAAAATCATAGCCACAACTCATGAAAATCAAAGGAGAGCTCAAATTAATCAAGTGTGTTTTCGGCTAGAATTGGCCCCTTTTTTTACCAAATTTTGAAAAATCATAACTAATTCTAGAAAAATTGAAATTATGCATTCTTAGCCATTTTGAAAAGCTGATGATGTCTATTTCATACTAATAATATGTCCAAACTATAACATCCATCATAAAGAATGTTTGACATCCAAAAATATCCAAAGGTCAAACTACTCACTAGTGCTATCACAGATTTCTGCAGTAAACTTCAAAAATGTCCAATTAATTTTAAGAAAATCCAATCCATGAAAATGATACCAATATGGAAAGCTGTGGATATTAGCTAGAGGAGAAAAATAATTCCAGACCAGTTCAAGCATCCTAAACCTCAAAATTCAGTGGAACAGTAACTGAGGTCGGACAAAATTCCTAATACTAGACAGATTGTTCAAAAATTCATATCTCCCTCTCTAGACCTCCAATTGAGATGTTTCTAGTTGGTACAAGTCACTACAAATGTATAATTTCTTTGTATAAAATTTTGTGACAATTGGACATCATTTGAGCTTTATGTGACAGAATTCATTTTCGAACCAAATGAATAGTGCAGCAGACCAATACCAGAAAAATTGCCAACTTTAAAAAATTTTCAAATATTTTGTAGACCTTCAAAAATTATGATCTTTACCTTCCTAAAAATCTCTTAATGAGATCTAATTTCATGCCAAATTCCAGACTAATAATAACTCATTTGGCTAAAAAGTGACATAGAGTTCCATTATGGTCATTTTTGGCTCCATATGGGATACCAAAATTGCCAAATGGCTTTTCTTTGGTTTTGACACCTTTTGGGCAAGTCTAAAAACATATTTAGAACTTGTGTGAGCTACCCAAATGGTCCCAAACCTTATGCATCTCATTTTGGCCTTTTCATCCACTCTTATGCATATTTCCATAAAGCCATTCATGAAGCTATAATGGCATAACATACTCAATTTACATTCCATCATTCACATGACATATTCTTTCATTCCTACATCACATAATATCATAATTACATATGTCTAAGGGGTCATAGACTATATACATCAAAGGGATACATCATATGACATAATTATGGTCTTGAAGTGGCAAAACTTAAGCATTTGGTTGTCAATCTTCTTTCTTCAAGGTAATTGGCTCCCATTACCATGTCCACTTGGTCCACCTAGCATGTGAGATCATTGGAGAGGAGGGGATGAGATTCAAAGAATCCCAATAACTTATCACCTATTCAATCATACATAATATATGCAAAACAAGCCTTACAAATGCATGCATAGATAAAATGGAAGTCATGAACATTTAAAAAGCAAGCTTGGCATGTTAACAAATTATACAAGACATTCAAAAGGTCACCAAGTGTTTGGATTGGCCTCACACTTTTTCTCATGGATTTTGGACTTGCCTCACCCATTCTTTAAGAGCTTTAGACTCAACTATACTATTAGGAGCCCACTTTGCTTTTGGGAGACTCTTTACTTTGTCTCAACCAATCTCAAGGGTTCTTGGCTCATCCTCACTATGGTCAAGAGTTCTTGGCCTCTCCACACTCAAGCAAACTCAATAAACATCATACATTCATTTGAAAACATAACATGACATCATGAAATCATGGCACATAAAATCATGCTAGCATACTTTTCATGGCTTAAAAATACACATACACACATTCTAAGATAATATAAACACATACCCATGCATGAGAGAAGGTGGAGAGAGCTACCTTGTATACAATCACACACTTTTTCCTTGGATTTCAAGCCTCCTCTTTAGGCCACACACCCAAAAATTTGTGGAGCTGGTTTCTCTTGGCCTAAACATAATTTATGGAAGCCAATTAGGTCTATGAAACAATCTTTAAGTCCATACAACTTGCTTAAACACTATATTGCTCTATAACCCCTATTATGGTCCATACTTGCACCTAATGAAGCAACACCCCTCAAATAATTTCTAGGCTTCATTCTTTTCTTTCAAATGTGATTCTTGACTCCTTTTAAGCCTCTTAGAGCCATCACACAATTAATACCAAGAGCCTAACTATATGTTGCTTCTTTAGGTCATAATATGGGACCTAAGGCACCAAATCACTTTCTATGAGTTCTAAATTTTTTCCAAGGCCTCCCCTCATTTTCATTCATCAAATATGACTCAAGAATGACTTTAGAAAAATTTAAAACTCTCCCTAGCCACAAGAACTTGCTTAGGCCGAGACTATGAGCACTTTTAGCCTTCATGGAGCTGTCTTTGTTTTCTTGAAGGAGGAAACATGTGGGGAGCATGTTAGGGGTCTTAAGAACTCATTTAAACTCTTAATTAGGCCTAGGAATTATCATATGAAATCAGATTTTGGAAGGTGCACTGAGTGGCTCGTTGCGCAACCCTCAAAATAAAACTAGGTTGGTAAAATATGTAGTTGATGGCAAAACCTAGGTCATCTCCCTTGGAATTGGCGTTCAATACCTAATTGAGTTTTCCAAATGTTAAAAGACTCTAAAATTTCTAAACTAAAGGGGGTTTTAATTGAATTAAACTAACCTAAAACTGAATTGAATTAAAATTCCTAAATTCTACCTAATTATATGGATTATGGGTGAAAGATGGACTTGTGACTAGCTTTGGATTTGTCTCTTGGTATCCACTATCCTTATCCTAATCTAATTGTGATTAATTCTGGTCTAAGAGTTCCTAATCGTGTTCATAACAATTTATTCTTGGGTAACCACTCAAGATTCAAGAGATTAACGATCTAACGTTGAATTGAGACCTCAATCCCCGTATTAAATTGTCAATTCTTGTTCTAAGATCAATGAACACCCAATTTAATTGATTAACTAATTGATTAATCTCTGAATCATCCTAAATATTTAATTAACCAACTAAATATGAAGGAATCCTCAAATTAAATATTCAAGCAAATAATCTCACTCATGTATTTTATCGAACACCTTCAAAGCGTACATGGGAATTTAGATAATATTAAAATTAATCAGATCAATTAATCAACAAAAAGGTTCCCTAATTAGTGTCTAACCAGCTACTAATTACAATTACACAAATTTCCTATCAAATAAACTTAACCAAGATGATATATGAAAGAGAAAAAGTGTAGGAAGATAGAAAAGTCTTAGCCAAAATTCTGAATTTTTCTCTATGGATTCAAGCTTCTCCAAGAGCTTCCTCCTAGCTAGCCTCAAGATGGATTAGAATTTCATGGAATGTGGAGATGGATGGATGGAATGATGGATGAATGTGGCTAAATGAATGAATGAATGGTGGATATATATAGGCATAGGTTTCCAAAAAAATATGGAGGCGTGGGATGGGTGGATTGTGAATGGACTAGGATATCCGAATGGATGAAGGAAGCGTGCAGACTTGTAGAGATGTGAATGAAGTATACTCCCTTTCTCATTAAAAGTCACGTGCAAGAGCCTCTTCTTTTCGTGTGTATTATTCATGGATCTGAACTCTTCTCACTATTCACGTGGTTCTGAATTTGCTTGTGCATATTGGTGTGGATCCCTCTGTGAATGGTTATGCATTAGAATATAATATAAAAGAATTTATCCCTGCTTCGTGCTACTTCGAGTCCAGACGTAGCTTCCTTAGTTATTTTCCACGTTGGCCTTCATGCAATTCTTACGTATAAGAGGACATTGCTGCATGGTTCTTCACTTCTTTCAACTCGTGGCTCTTGTTTTCCATTCGAACCAGAACCCACATCAAAACCTTGCTTCTGTTCCCAGGCACAACGTTGGCTGCTTCTCTTATAACTGGAAGTTACTTTTTCTCGTTCTCATGCACGTTCTGCCCAGTTCAGCGTCCTCCCTTCAGCTACTTCCAATACATTTTCTTCTTCTTGTTCAGCTCGCGTTTTTCCAGCTCCCAAGCTTCTCGATCCAGCGTCTTCTGCTCTTACGTGGTTCTCTAAGCTTTTTCATTCGTTTTCAACTGTTTCTACATGAGTGTGAGCTCAGCTGGTGCTTCCTCATTTAGCTCGTTAATCTCCAGCTCTCTTCTTGCATGCTCTATTTTACTCACTTAACTTCTCCTCTTATCTTCGCTGCTGCCCCATATCAACTCTGCATGCTTCAGCTTCTTCACGTTAGCTGCTCGTTATTGTTCTCAGCTCAGCTCTTTCACGTAGCTTCTTTGGTCGTGCAGCAGCTTGTTACTTATACTTGTGAGCTTCTTGCTTTACTCGAATTCAAAACGTGGCTTTACCTTCAGCTCTTCTTATTCCACGTTAGAAACTTCCTTCACATGCTTCTTATGTTCTTCATTTGTTTTCTCCATTTATGCATGTGTAGCTTCTTCCATAGCTCGTGTTGCTCTTCCAGCTTCTTCTTCATTTGTTTCCCACGTGCTTGTTTTGTTGCTGCCACATTGAGAAGTCCAGCCCATAGCTTCTTCTTTGTTCTTCCAATCTCCAGCTTATACATGAATTCTTCCACATATTTTCCATGCATTTTCCATGTGCTTTTCTCCTTCTTATTTTCCTTCTTATATCCCATGCATGGCTCTATTTTGCTTGTGCTTCCAAGTAACTCTGTTGCCCAAACAAATGCATTCAAATTGTGAAAATTATTTCCTCTTAAGATTGCACACTAACAAACTTGAAGCCCATCTCTTCTCTTTTTCTTCAATTTAATTTTCTATTCAAAACTCCAATTACATATTAAAATTCTGCACAAAGAAGTGAGAAAAATCAAATAGGAATATTCACATAAATTATTTAAGATAAATTTAAGCATTAAAAACCAATAATTTGCAACTAAATTCCTAAAATACAGAAATGACCACTTAAAATAAAATCTTATCTAATTGAAGTCTTAGAGCCATATTTAATCATTAAAATGCCTAAGTTAAGGAGAATAAAATATATAAAAATCATGGTTATCATGCACACAAAACCTTAAAATTTGCATCTTGAAATCTAATAGTTTTTTGATAATTCCCTTTACATATTCTTAATCTCCATACCCTTTTTCCTTGGATTCATGCTTGGTTCTACCTAAAAATCATCTCCTCCTAGGGTTTTCTCAAGTGGGGCAAAATGGTAGAGAAGGGAACCAAAGACAGCAACCATAGGAAGAGACATTCACTTATTTTCTTGCTTTTTCTTACTTGAATCTTGTGTTCTTTGAGCTCCTCTCTTCAAATCCGAATTTTCCCCTCAATTTCTCCTCTAAAATAGATCCATATACTTCATTATAATCATAGGAAATAAAGGAAAATGCAGGAAAAGAGGTTTGGAAGAGAAAGAGCATGAAAAACCATGAAAATCCATACCTTTCTACCTTGAATTTCTCCTCCTTTTCTTCCTCCTCTTGTGCACCTCATCCCCTAGGGTTTTCCACTGGTTTTGGGTAGAACATGGTCGTGTATAATGAAGGGAGAAGAAGGGTGCATCATATATACAGGTGAGAATAAGTTACACTTTTCAAAAATCTCCATTTTGCCCTTCATCTTGGCATTTTTGTTTCTCTTTCGTTTTAGCTCCTTTTTTAGAACCATCTTTTCCATTATGAAATTTAGGTTCCCAATTTAGTAAAATGCCTTTGGAATCACTCAAATCGGAGCTAAAACCTTCCCAAACGAATCAGTCAAAATTTAGATCAACCAACATTAGAAAACGTCCACCAGAGGGGTTTTAACTGTCTCGGGGGTTTCCATGATTTTCAAGGCCTTTAAGAACCCCGAAGAACTCAAAACTTTCATTTAAAAAGCCCTCCTGTGTGAATTCCAAAATTTGCTCAAAATTACGAAAATGCCATTATGTTTCATAAGCTTTTCGTAAGAAATTATTTCTTCATTCTAGCTCTATTTTTCTTTCTGTTTGAGTCTGAGATTCTCATTTTTAGGAGTTTAGAATACTTCCCAAATTTTTTGGGACCTTAACTATATCATTTCAGGGGACTTCCTTTTGTATTTGGTGAGTTTCGTTCGTTAACGGAAAAATTGTACGTTACGTTTCTCACATTTTCTTTCATTTTTTGAGAACTGGATATTACATTTGGCACCTTTTGGGTAAGTCCAAAAGCATGATTAAGACTTATGTAAGTTGCCCAAATAGTCCCAAACTCCATGCATCTCATTTTGGCCATTCCACATGCAATTATACACACATTAAACTTTCAAAAAGCATTTCCTTGCATTACATATCTAATTTATATTTTAGAGTTCACATATCATATCCATTCTTTTATACATCACATATGATCATAATTATACATGTCCAAGAGGTCATGGGTCATATACATCATTGGATTACAACATTTGACACAAATATGGCCTTAAAGTGACAAAACTCAAACACTTGGTTATCAAATTCTCTCCTTCAAGGTGGTTGGCTTCTATTACCTTGTCCACTTGGTTCACCTAGTATGTGAGATCATTGAAGAGGAGGGAATGAGATTCAAAGAATCCCAATAGCTCATCTCCTATTTAATCATACATAATGGATGTGTGGACATATGCAAACATTCAAGAATCATTTTCATCATTCAAGAAAGTCATACTTAGCATACAAAGGCTTGCTAAGCAAGTAGATTGGCCTCACCTAATTTCTTGTGGATTTTGGACTTGCCTCACCCATTCTTTAATGCATTCTCTTAGACTCAACCATGCTCTTGGGAGCCCACTTTGCTTTTGGGAGACTTTTTGCTTTGTCTTAAATCCATACCTTTCTACATTGAATTTCTCCTCCTTTTCTTCCTCCTCTTGTGTGCCTCATCCCCTAGGTTTTTCCTCTAGCTTTGGACAGAACATGATTGTGCATAATGAAGGGAGAAGAAGGGTGCATCATATATATAGGTAGGAATAAGTCACACTTTTCAAAAAAATTTATTTTGCTTTTCATTCTTGGCATTTTTGTTTCTCCTTCGTTTTAGCTCCTTTTTTAGAACCGTCTTTTCTATTATGAAATTCAGGTTCCCAATTTAGTAAAATACCTTTGGAATCACTCAAATCAGAGTTAAAACCTTCCCAAATGAATCTGTTAAAATTCAGGTACAACAATATTGAAAAACATCCACCAGAGGGGCTTTAGCTGTCCTGGGAGTTTCCACGATTTTCAAGGCCTCTGAGAACCCTAGAGAACTCAAAACTTTCATTTAAAAGACCCTCCTATGTGAATTCCAAAATTTGCTCAAAATTACGAAAATGCCATTACCTTTCGTAAGCTTTTCGTAAGAAATTGTTTCTTCATTCTAACTCTATTTTTTCTTTTCGTTTGAGCCTGGGATTTTGATTTTTAGGAGTTTAAAATGCTTCCCAAATTTTTCGAGACCTTAACTACATCATTTTGGGGAACTTCCTTTTGTATCCCATGAATTTTACTCGTTCACAAAGAAATTGTATGTTACGTTTCTCACGTTTTCTTTCATTTACAGTGTAACATCCGATTTTCTAAAAATCCAAGAAAACGTAAGGAAACGTGAGAAACGTAACATATGGTTTCTCCATCAACATACGAAATTCACTGGATACAGAAGGGAGCCCCCCTAAATAGAGTAAATTGAGGTTTAATAAAATTAGAATAATATTCTAGACCATAACTAATGATGTGTCAAGGCCAAAGGTGCCCTAAAATTGGGGCCAAAATAGAAAAAAAAGGGGATTGGAAAAAAGTCCCGAAAAGTCTTCAAAGTCAAGTATGAAAATATTAAGGACTAACATGCAAAGAAAAATTATAAGCAAGGCAAGATGTATAAATTGCCTGAAAGTTCAGGGAACCCTAGTTTCACCCTCTATTCATGACTTTAGGCACGAATATCAAAAAATCAGGCAAGAATCTCAAAAATTTGTGACCCACAGTTAAACTCAGTTTGATGAGATGGGTCTAATAATGCCAAGTTGTCTGGATAGCCAGGCACGATTCGGTCCAGGATCTGGTTATCCTGATCAGTAGCCATGAGCAAAATAGAAAAAGGAAGTTGTAATAACTATAGAAATAGGAATAGCTAAAGGGCTAAGAAACCCTGAAGGAGTTTCAGGGATTAAATTGCAGTAAATGAAAATTTTATAGCACAATCATAATACAGAACAGTGAAAATTACACCTATAAACCTAGGTGTCCGATTGACACTAAAATTTATGAGGATTGAGGTTAAGGGCCCTTTATCCATGTTCAAGGCTCAGTATGGCTAGAAAGTAGAGGAAATAATATTTATAAATTGTAGAAAGTCTAAAGGTAGGTATTGTATCGTAAAACCTTAATCGGACCCAGATATTGATTTTAGACAACTGTAAGGCTCAATAGCCGATTCTAAAGGCCCAATAAAAGAAAAAAAGATATAATTAGGGTTTTAGAGAAGATAAAACCCAAAGTTACATATAAAATAAAAGGCAAAAAAGAAAAGGATTTTAGTCATTTTAAAGAATTAACCATGGTTAAGTTAGAAACTAACTATAGTTAAGTTAAAAGTTGACCATGGTTGAGTTATGAAATTAACCATGGTTACTATCCATAATTTAAGGGCTAAGAAAAGGCGTCCAAGTGTGTGCCCAAGAATTTTTGGAAGAAGATATTTAGTTATGAAATTAGAAAATCAAAAGAAAAAGGAATAGAAGGTTAAGATTTGATCTTGAAAAGGTCAATCCAAGGGTCCAAATTTAGTATGACCATTTAACTTCATCCAAATTCATCTCCTTCACCTCCATTCCACCATTTTCACACCACACACAAGGGAGGAGGAGAGAAAAACATGAAGAGAGAGAGGGAGGGAGAAAAAGTGGAAGAAGAAGTGAAATCAAGCAAAACTACCACCATTTTTCACCAAATTTCTTCATCTTCTTCATCCTCCAACCATTTACTCCAAAGGGTAGCTGCATATTCATCTTTTCTTCAAGGTGGAATGTTGCTCTAAGGGGAAAGTGAAGGGATGTTAATGTGAGAAAAGCAAAGGAAGCAAGGATTAAGCTTAAAGAGTAAGTTTTTTCCACCTTGCACTTGAAAATCACATGCTTTGAGTTAGTTTTGTTAAACCCTAGCTATGAGTCACTTTTGGACAGCATATGGATGATTAAAAATGAAGTTTATATGTTGAATATGAAGGCCTTGAAATGAATTTTATATGTTGAACATGAAGGCCATATGAACTTAGTTATTGTTGCTATGTGTTGAGACTTTGAAAAACACAAAGATTGTAATCTTTGAAAAAATAGAAATCATGGGGAGATACTGTCCTAATTTTTCCAAACTTTTTATGGTGTTTTCTTAATGTTGTAAAGTCATGTATACCAAATTTCAAGTCCTAAAACATAAAGGAAGAGGCTATGGAATTTTTAGAACCAAAGAAACTCACTTTTGAGCCTAAAATAGAGCTAGATTATGTGATGACCAAAACGTGATATTGGGGCTGGAATTTTATGATGTTATCCATTCCAATGGATTAAAAAGGGTGTTTTTAGCTAGGAATACCTATGGGAAAGCCCCCAAAACTCATGGGATAAAATTCCTAAATTTTGGCCAAGAAATGCATATTATTCGACCATAGTGAATAGGAAAGGAATGAGTTAGATTTTTCCAATTCCAATGGTCCCATTAAGTTTAAAAGGTTCATACTACTTTAGAATTTAAGGTTTATGTGTTGATTATAATGAATTATTATCATGATTATAGGATTGGATATTTGTTTGGGAACTCCAAAAGCAAGTAAATCGAGTTCTAAGACTTGAGGAGCAAAGTTTGCTAAGGTAGTAGTTTTCATTTCTCTTTCTTTAAGCTTGTATGTTTGTATAATGATAAGTGGTATACTATATCAAGTTGTCATTTATGTTATAAGGTGAGATATGTATGCTTAGATTGTGCTTGGCCTTGTATGAAATCCCTTGTATTATATGTGGTATATGGCACGTTGATTGCCATTATGTTATGTACTTACATGCTTGCTTGTGAATGAGACTGGTTTACTACTACTGAGATTTCATAATCTCACCCCAAATATAACCCATGCTAGGTTTGAGTTCAAGCAAAGAAAGGGCAAAGAGTGTGAAGGCATAAATTGAGGACCTTACCTCTACGCATCACATTTTGTCATGTAATTAAGTATCTTTGGATTATGGTATGTATGAGTTGTATTATAATACTGTATGATAATAGGGCATGTAATAGAAAGCCATCTATATACCTAACCCTGAAGTAAAAAGAGTATGACTAGCGTGCCTAAAATGCAACAATGCATCTGCTTATATAAAGGCAAAATAATAATAACAATAAGTCAAGTGAGGGGTAAAATTGTCCAATTTTTGTAGGGACACTTTAATATAAATTTATATGCATTCTACTGAGGAAGTATTTTTTCCTTGTAAAGGGCTTAGAGAGCTTGAAGTAGAGCCCTGAACCAACTGCATATGATTTTTTTATAATTAATTATGTATTTTCAAGGTTAGACAAAATTCGGGAAATGACCAAATGAATAGTGAAATTGTATGAGGAAGTTTTCAAAAGAAAAAATTTTAATTAGTTCAGGTTCCTATTGACTCCTCTAAGTTTTATATGAGGTAATTATAGTAGGAAAAGTCTTATAAAATAAGGTATGACATTTATGGTATCAGAGTAAAGTTCCAGACTTTTCTAAGGTTGTATATGGCTTGAGGATGTGGCTATAAGGCGATGTAAAGGCTTATAGAGTTATGAAAAGCCCTATTTGAGGTATCTTAGGTGTGTAAAGGTGACTTATGTTTTTATTTATACTAAATGAGTTGTGAATGGTCTTGAGTAGGTGGTCAGTTGTGGGTGAGATTGGCCTTCAGCTCTAGAACAGAGTTAGGTGATCCAACGGCTAAAGCCCTATAATTTGTAGTGGCTTGCTGAGATCAGTGGCAAGCTCTGAGCTGCTAGAGAGGCTTGCCTAAAGAGATTATGAGAGGCCTAATCTCCTTGAGTGCCACACTCAGACCGTTCGAGGATGTCTTGCCCAATGCAGGAGCAAATAGTGAGATAGCATAGTATGCGATGAAGCTGCTACCGCACAGAGTTAGAGTTAAGAGAGTTGTTTACCTCTAACCATGACACCCAGATATTATGATGATGTAAAGAGCCCAGAAAAGCAATTCCCTCAAGCCAAGGGTTTAAGTTATAAGTTACACTCCCTAGAGCCCTGACAACCCAGAGGTGGTAGTTAGTTATGTATGTGTACAAGTAAAGCAAGAGGTGGAATCCTTTAGCTTTGATGATGGGCTGCAAATAGAGGTGGTGAGGCTCGGATCACATAGTTCAAGAAAAAGATCCTAGTTATAGCGGAGTGTATTATGACATGAAAGGCCTTATTGGTCATATTCAGGCTAACCTAAGAAATGAGCTATTATGGGGCCAATTGATGCACAGAAAGCGGGGACCCCTAATATAAGTAAAGAAAAAAAATAGTAAATGGTCACGAAAAAAAATTAGTAAGTAACTTGTGATTAATGGGCCTAGTAGTTGAAACTGAGAAAGAAACTTTTAGATAATATCAAATACAAGAATAATAAGGTTATTGAGACCGCTTATAAGGCATTGACTCCAACTTAGAATGCTACTCTATGAAATACTGAATGATAGAGATTCAGAAGAGAATAAGAATAGTTTAAGAAGTACTAAGTTCATTGTAAGTCCATATAAGTTAATGGGACTTATTGTGAGCTACAGATCTGATAAGATAGGCAGCTCAGACTAAGTATGAGCTGAAACTTAAGAAAAGTGACTAATAGCATCATCTAGGTGAGATGTATAAAAGAGAGTACAATGTAAAAAGAGAAATTAATTTGATTAAAAGCTCAGCAAAAGTCTCCATAGATCAAGAAAAGGAAGATAAGATACCCTGAATTGGGGAGGCCATTCAGTAGTGGTTTGCAAATTCCCCTAGATAGACCCCCCAGAATTGTAGAGTATAATGATAAGAAGAGCGAGGAAAATCTAAGAAACTAGCCATAGAAGAGATGCCCTCGCTTTAATAATGACTAAATGAGTAGACTGAGCCTAAAAAAGTAAGCAGACAAGGGTCCAATAGTTAGTCCAACGAGCTCCCTAATATGAGAATAATGTAGGGTTAAGGCACATGAATAATTAAAGCACCCAGTAGAGCATAAGTCTTCAGTAAGGCAGAATCTAGACATTGAAAGTGCATGTCTTGGATTAGGTTAATGGAACCCTAAAATCAGTATATTGTGCTCCTAGGGATAAGACTGAAGAGGTTGAACAGAAAGAAAGCCTAGCTCCGATATGAAACTGGAAAGAGTTGAGACAAACAGTGAATGCCCTATTGCCCTCAGAGAAGCTCAAGGGAGCTAGAGATCGCCTGAGAAGGTGAGTCTTTGCATTATATAGAGAAAGAGTGTAAGTCAAGAGTGCCATAGAATGCAATTCCTAGGATTTCATGAAATAGAATTTTCCTACAAAGGAATGCTCTTGTTAAGAGCAAAGCAAGAGTAAGAGCAAAAAGTAGACCCCTTGTTGTTATAGAGAGTGAATAAGTAAAGGAACTCAAGAAAATTTAGGTGCTCTTAAGCGTAAAGAAACTTAAACTAGAGAAATAGCCAGTAGTAGAACATTCTCTTACCTAAGTAAGAGGATAAGAAAGGTAAAAAGAGAAAGAAAATATGATATTGCCGAGGATATAATAAATTAAGAATAGATATTAAATTGATGTGCTCAAGTGTTTAAGAAAGCATACTTGTCCTTGGCAAAGATGTCCTTCTAGCATGATACTGCCCGAAGTAAAAATAGTCGGGCAATGCAGAGAGATCTCAGGATGTAGTAGAGAAAGAATCCTACTTTCCTTGAGCACTCTATGAGAATAGGGCAAATAGAGAGAAGTAAGAAAGGAATACTTTAGATTATTGGGAAGTTTGCAATATATAGGCGATAGTGGCTTTGAGCTCAGTCATGAGGCGCCTGTGTATTAGTATTTGATGTTATGGTTTGCTTGCAACAATGGTTGCATGATATGAGGCCTGATCAACCTAATAGTAATGTGACTTGAGTGCGTAACAAACGACGACATCAATCACCAAAGTGTCCCGATAATCGAAGGATATCTTAGTTAGTTAAATAACGAGATGAGTCAAAAAAGAAAGGTAAAGGGATTCCAGTAATATTAGAATGATAAGAAAAGCATGCAAAAAGGAATCCCTAGTAAAGAATGTTTAGATCCAAATAGCATGAGTTCAATACATATGATTTTAGTCCCTTATAGTACATGTAAACAAAATGAATAAGGACTAATGCATAGCCTCTCTCCAGCCAAACATGTTAAGTACACTCAGAGCGTGAGATGCCTTAGTGCCAAGGCACTCAAAAGTAGAGTATGGGCATAGCTAGAAATTGTAGGATATAAGAGGAAAAGATAGACAAGTATAGTTAAAGTAAGCAAGTTAATAGAGTAAGAAAAGAAAGAGGTTGAAGTGGGAACCTGAGGATCCCATGGGGAGCGATGAATGAACATTAAAATGCTCCTAAGTATCAGCATAATGGGATCCCAGAGAATCAGATGACATAGAATCTACTTCCCACGAAGAGCACGATGTACCTCTGAGTTTAGCCTCAACTATTATGAGCGATGGTTACCGAACTTAGTGAGCATATATTTTACTATCAGATACAGTAATCTTAGACTTTGACGTCTCCTAGAGATAGATTGCAGTAGATCCCAGCATAGCACAGCAGGTTGCAGTAGGCCCTAGCAGGGCTCTGAGAGCTCGCAGTGGACCTAGGGGTCACAGTAGATCCCACAGAGTTACAGAGAGCCCTAGCCACAACATGATAGTTCTCTGGTGAGATGATGGCTTGAGATAGTTTTACAGCATAGTTAGTCTCAGAGACCAGTACAGTTTCAGTTAGCCTTTATCTCAGAGACCACAGATATCCTGAGTCTGACAAACCATTGCCATAGAGATATGAAGGCTTTACTCAAACAGTTAGACCATTGACTAGCTCTCTTTAGAGATGAGCATAGTGTATGGAATAAGGAAGGCAAGAAAGTAGCTTTTTAGAGCTAGAATAGTGAAATTATATGAGGAAGTTTTCAAAAAAAAAAATTTAATTAGTTCAGGTTTCTATTAACTTCTTTAAGTTTTATATGAGGTAATTGTAGTAGAAAAAGTCTTATAAAATAAGGTATGACATACAGAGGACCGAATGTTACACATTCCATCCATGCACCATCTCATTCCATTCATTCACTTCATTCTCCTCCTCAAGACTGTAGCTCTCCATCCTATTTTCACTCCACCATTTTGCATCCCATGGAAGCTTAATTGGCTTGGTGGCTAGCTAGGAGGAGGACCTTAGATTGAAACTTGAATTTAATGAGATTGTCAAGGGATTTTGGGCTAAGATTTCAAGTTCATTTCCTTTGCCCAAGCAAAATTTCAAGAAAATATTCCATTAAAATAATGCATTATTTGACGTTACATAGTAGATAAAAATTTTATTTCCTGTCCTGTAGACCATACAAACTCATCCATCTAATTCTCTTATTTAAATATATACATACAACTCAAAACCATTTTAAAATGTTGCCAAAAACTTGAGCTTATAGCATACATACATAAAATAATACAAGGCGGTCTTGGGTTCTGTTGCCAGATTTTTGGTGCCAACTTTGAAAAATCATAACTAAATTTAGAAAAATCAAAATCATGCACACTATATCATTCTGGAAAGCTATAGATGTTAGCTTTATGATAAAAATAAGTTCAGACTAAAACAGGAACATTTAACTACTAAAAATTGATAGAATAGTACTAAAGGTACTGCTGCATTACTAGTACTAACTCCAAACTTCAAAAATTCATATCTCCTTGCTCAGACATCCAATTGGGGTGATCTCAGTAGCCATAGAAAGCTTATCATATTTAGTTTATGCTTTAAGATTTCATGAGCATTGGACATCATTTGGCCCTCGAATGACATAGGAGAAGAAACTGACCATATAAACAGTAACCATATCAGTACAACAAAAATTTAGCAACTTTAAAAATTCATAATTAATTCTATAGAGCTCCAAATAATCTAGTCTTTATCTTTCCAAAAAGCTCTAGATGAGATCTATATGCATGCTAAATTTTATAGGGAAATTCGTCCATTTAGTTAGTTTGTGCCATAGGGTTGTAATTTGATCATTTTGTGCTTCTTAAAGGGTCATAAAAGGTCTAATTTAGCTTCCAAGACTTCCAAGGCCACTTGAGCACATGGAAAAGTGTAAGAATGGCCTAATAAACATGTTCCCAAGGTCCAAATACCCAGACCTTACAAATTCACTCTCCCACTCCAAGGTATACACAAAATCATACATGAGCAATACTTGCCATTCATTGTCAAAAACTTGCTATATCTTTCAAATGACGCCAATTCTCATATGTACATCAAGTATCTATATAATCACACATGTTCAAAAGGGTTTACATCACATTCATCATAATATTACATCATATGCCATCAAAATGGTTACAAGGTGAATACACAATACATTTCCATGTCAATCCTCCTCTTTTAAGTTTGGTGGCTTCCAATCCTTTGCTCACTTGGTCCACCTAGACATGTTAGGTAATAGGGAGGGAAGAGTAAGATTCTATGAATCCCAATAGCCCTTCTCCCTTTCAACCATACATAAAGGATGCAATTTCAAGTCTAAAAATGTATGCATGGCTATTTTGAAACTTATAAACATAAATAAAATATTTTCTTCATTCAAGAAGTCACATATATCATACATAGGCTTGCCAAGACAATGGTTTAGTCTCATCCATTCTCTTTAGAAATTTTGGATTTGCCTCACCCATTTTCTTAAGAGACTTTTAACTAAGCCTCACTCTTTTAAAGACTTTTGGCTTTGTTTCACCCATTCTTAGGGACTTTTGGCTCATGCTCACCCTAGCTAAGGGATTTTTGGCTTCACCACACTCAAGCAAGCAATTCATAAAAATATCATTCAAATACATAAGCATAGCATCATGGTACCATGTATATAAATACGTGCTAGAAACATTTTTCATGGCTTAAACATACACACATATATTCAAAGATAAGAAAACATCTAAAGATGCATGAAAGAAAGGAGAGAGAGCTACTTTGCATTGAAGAACACACTTTCTTTCTTAGAAAATCTTCCTCTCCCTCAACCAAACACTCACAAGAATGTGGGACTTGATTCCTTTGGCCTAAACACATTAAATGAGATCTAATTATGCTCTTGGAACAAATTCTAATATCATACACACACTAGAAAAGCTAGATAACTTATATGATTTAATCATGGTTCCATAAGGCACCTAATGAAGCAACCTTGGGAAAACATGATCTTAGCTCCATTCTCTCCCTTAATCTATGACTCTTTGCTCCATTTAAATTCCTTGGAGCCATCACACATTCATTTCAAGAAGCCTAACTAGATGTTGCTTCATTATACTACCATATGGAACCTATAGCTCCATCTCATTATCCATGACTTCTAAAATTTTTTCAAGGCTTCCTCTCATACTCTCCCATCATATATGATACAAACCCAAGTTTGGAAGAAATCAAAGCACTCCCTAGGTGCATGAACCCTTTTAGGCTGAGGCTATGCTTCCATTTGGCACCAATAGAGTTTGTTTGATTTCTTTAATGGGAGAAGCATTTGGGAGGCTTCCTTGATGTCTTAGGAACTCATATGAACTTTTAGACACCTTAAATTATAGCTAGAAATCATCCTACAAACTAAGGCGCAACTAAAACCCTAGGTTATACATCTTGAAAAATCATGATTCTGTCTTTGTTTTCTTTGCATACTCTTGTTTCCCACACTCCAATTCTTAAGATTTATCCTTGATTTGGTTCAAAATTCAACCCCTCTTGGTTGTCCATATGGTGGCTGTAATGTTCGATTTTCATCAAACGATGGAAATGGATACATTTTCAAAGCAAGTATCCTAAAATGAATTAGTTAAAGTCTTGAAAAATTTAAGTAGCATTCTAGACTCCTAAAAATGAGAATCTTAGGCTTAGAAAAAAAGAAAAATGGAGCTAGAATAAAGAAACAAATTTTTACAAAATGTTGACGAAATGTAATGGTATTTTCATAATTTTGGGAAAATTTTAGAATTCTTATAGGAGGGCTTTTTAAATGGAAAATTTAAGTTGCCCAGGGTTCTTCAAGGCCCTAAATACTATAGAAAGCCCAGAGATAGTTAAAACCCCTCCGGTGTATATTTTTCAACGTCAGTTGACCTAAACTTTGACGGATTCATTCGGGAAGATTTTAACTCTGATTTGAGTGATTCCAAAGGCATTTTATTAAATTGAGAACCTAAAATTCATAATGGAAAAGACAGTTCTAAAAAAGAAGCTAAAACAAACCAAAAATGAAAAGACCAAGATAAAATGACAAAATTAGAATCTTTGAAAACTATTTCTTAACCTAACTATATATATAGCCCACGCCCTACCTCCTCCTTCACTTAGCCACTTTTGTTTCTGTCCTAAACTACAGAAGAGAGCAAGGGTTTGAGGCACATAAGAAGGAGAAGAAAGGAAGGAGAAAAGGCAAGTAAAATGTATGGTTTTCATGGATTTTCATGCTTTCTCTTTGGCAAACTCTTTCTCCTCCATCTTCCCTTCTTTCCTATGATTTTGTTGAAGTTTTTGGATCTTCTTTGAGGGCAAAATAGAAGGAAAATTTTGGATTCAAGATGAGAAAGCCAAGAAAGGTGAAAAATAAACAAGAAGAATTAAGGAAATCAAGGTATTTTGTCATCTCCATGCTTAATCTTCCTCCTTCCTTCTTTTGTGGGTGGTTTGACCTAGGTAAGGCCAGCCCTAAGGGGTTGAGTTTCTAGCTAAACCAAGGATGAATCTTAGGAATTTAAGGGAGGAGAATAAGAATATGCAAAGAAAATAACAAAAGGACCATTAGATTACAAGATAAAAAACCTAAGGTTTCAAGTGTCCCTTATAAATTTTGATTTGATACAATGATTTCTGGGCCTAAATAAGTGTTTGGATGAGCTCCTAAGATCCCTAGAAGGCTCTTCACATGCATATTCCATTAAGAAAATAAAGAAAATTGCAAGGGTGCCAAGAAGAAGCATAGCCTCGGCCTAAGAGACTTAGGGCACCTAGGGGAAGTTTTAATTTACTCCAAGCTTATTTTTTAGACATATATGATGGAAGAGGATGAGAGGAAGCCTTAGAAAAATTTTAGAAGCCATAGAAAGTGAGATGGTATCATAGGTTCCATAATATGACCTAGAGAAGCAATATGTAGTTAGGCTCCTTATTTTAATTGTATGATGACTTCAAAAGGCTTAAAAGGAGTCAATCATAAATGAAACAAAGAATGAAGCCAAGAACTCAAATGAATGTTGCTTCATTAAGTGCATTTAGGAACCATAAATGAACCATAAGATATAGTTAGTGTTCCAAGTAAATAGGTAGCTTTAAGAATGGTTCCAAGAGCATAATTGGTTCCTATTTTGTGTATTTAGGCCAAAGGAAACAAGCCTCCCATCATTGTGAATGTGTGGCCAAGGAAGGGAGTGCATTTCCAAGAGAAAAAGTGTGCTTGAGTGGCAAAGGTAGCTCTCTCTACTTTCTCTCATGCATGGATGAATGTTTGTCTTATCTTTGAATGTGTGTATGTGTGTTTTAAGCCATGAAAAAGTATTCTAGTATGTATTCATATGCCATGGTACCATAATGTGGTTTACGCATTCAAATGACACTTTGTGTATTTGCTTTGGTTTGCTTGAGTATAGTGAAGCCAAGAACCCATTAGCCATGGTGAGGATGAGCTAAGAACTTTTAAGAATGGTTGAGACAAAGTCTAGAGTCTCCCAAGAGTAAGGCTTAGTTCAAGGCCTTTAAGAAAATAGGTGAGGCTAATCTACTTACTTGGAAAGCCTATATATGCTTTGTATGACTTGTTCAAATGCCAAGAATGCTTCTTAAATGATCACACTTTCCATTATACTCATGCATGTATTTTTAAGACTTGAATTGCATTTTTTATGTATGATTAAAAGGGAGATGAGCTATTAGGATTCTTTGAATTTCATTCCCTCCTCTCTAATGTCTTAATATGCTAAGTGGACCAAATAAGCAAGGTAATGGAAGCCACCAAGTTGGGAGATGAGCAATTAATAACAATGTGTCTAGTTTTGCTTATTTTGTAGCCATATGAGTGGCATATGATGTAACACTATGATGGAATTGTTGTATAATCATTTAAACATGTGTAATTGCCCAAATATTTGATGTATGTATGGAACTTGATGCCAAATGAATGATATTGTAGCTTTTGGACATTGGATGACAACATAAAGTGTATGCATTCTTGCGTATGGCATGGGGTGAGAGAGTGAGTTTTAAATTTATGGCTTTGTGCACCTTTGAGACAAGTTTAGTAGACTATTTTGGTGCTATCCCACGTGCTCAAGTGGCCATGGTTGCCTTAGAAGGTAAAATGGACCATTTGGACCCTTTATGAGACACAAAATGAGCCACTTTGCAACTCAATATCAAAATCTGAACAAATGAACGAATTTGCTAATGAAATTTGGCATACATATAGACCTCATCCAAATATTTTTGGGAACCTAAAGGCCAAATTATTTGGAGCTCTATGGAATTAATTATGATTTTTCAAAATTAGCATTTTTTTGCTGTTCTGATTCAAACACTATTCATATGGTTAGTTCCTTGGGCTACGTCATTCGAGGGAAAATGATGTCCAATGCTCACAAAATTTTATAGACATATACTAGACATGATAATCTTTCTATAACCACTAAGATCATTCCAATTGGACATCTGATCAAGGAGATATGAATTTTTGAAGTTAGAGGATAGTGCCATTAGTGACAAGCGACCTCTGGTACTGTTCTATCAATTTCTGATAGCTAGACGTCTCTGTTGTGGTCTGAAATTATTTTCAGCATAAAGTAGACATCTGTAGCTTTCCAAAATGGTATAGTGTGCATGATTTCAATTTTTTTAGAATTAGTTATCATTTTTCAAATTTCATGTCAGAATTCTAAAAACTCTGTCCTAGGCTATATCATTGATTTTCATGTATACTATCCATTTGCACGAGCTTTAGGCCACTTTTTGAGATGGTTTTGAGTTGTATTTGTGTAATTACTGAGAATGAGATGAATAAGTTCATATAGTTCACGAGATATCGAATGAAAAATTTATGCATGATGCAACGCAATTAAATTGATTATTTTTAATGGTTTTCCTTCTTTCTCTTGTGTTATTCATGGAAGGAAGCCTGGAATTTGTATGAGATAAGTTCTATAATTATGATGTTATAGTGGCCAAAATACATAAGAAGAAGGATAAGGAAGAGTAAGCATGGAAGTAGCAAAACTACCTTAGTTTTCTAGCTTCCTTTGGATCATTCTTCTTTTGCTTGGACTCTCTTCCTCAAATTCGAACTTCTCCCCTCTAGTTTAACCTTAAAATAGCACCAAAAACTTTAATAAAACTATAAGAAGGAGGAGGAGAAGGAGGAGATCAAGTTTACTAAAGAAAAGACTAAGAAAATCCATGAATTTCATACCTTTCTTGCCTTGTTTTTCCTCTTCCTCTTTCCTTCTCTTTTGTGCCTCTCTCCCTTGGTCTCACTTCTATTCTTGGGCAGAAATAAAGTTGGTCAAGTGAGGGAGAGGAAGGGGGTGCACCATTTAAGAAGGCAAGTCTTAAAATTATTACAACAAAATTTCATTTATGTCTCATTTTTTGGCATTTTCATTTCTAGTTTGTTTTAGATCTTTTTTTTAGAACCACCTTTTTCATCATAAAATTTAAGTTTCAATTTTATAAAATGTCTTTGGAATCATTCAATTTGGAACTAAAATCCTCCCGAATGAAAGGGTCAAAGTTTGAGTTAACTGTCATTAGAAAACATACACTGGAGGGGTTTTAACTATCTTGGGGTTTCCCATGGTTTTTAGGGCCTCTGAGAACCTTGAAAAACTCAAATTTTCCATTTAAAAAGCCCTCTTATGAGTATTCTAAAAATTACCCAAAATTACAAAAATGAAATTATATTACGTAACATTTCGTTAAATTCTATCTGGTTATTTTGGCGCTAGTTTCAGGGTCCTCTAGCCTCCTATTTTCATTATTTAATGTCTAGATCATTATTCTAATTTTTTTAGGCCTTAACCAATTCATTTCAGAGGACTTGCTCTTAAAGCGTATTCATTTCTGTCGTTTCTACGAAAAACTGGACATTACACTTTCTACATCAATTTTTGTTCTTATACTTGCTTGGTTGAACTTGTAATTGACTAAGATTGATGTAGTTTGTAATTAGTGGCTGGTTAGATATTAATTAGGAGAGTATTTGAATGATTAATGAATTGAATTAAGTACTAGATTTTCATTTTCCTATAATTAGCCACATATGCAATCAAGGTGTTTAATGAAATGCATGTAAGATATTGAGTGCTTGAATGTCTAATTTGAGATTTTCTTGGAGTTTAATTGGTTAATCGAACATCTTAGGGTGAAAATTTAGAGGCTAATTGATTAATTAATCACTCATTTAAGTGTTCAAAGATCTTAAACACAAGAATTAGTAATTTAATGGGAGTTGAGATCTCAATTAACATTAAATTGCTAGTCTCTTGAATCTTGAGTGGTAACTCAAGATCACTTGCCATGAACATAAATAGGGACTCTTAGACCAAAACCAATGATAATTGAATTAGGATAAGGATAGTAGATACCAAGGGATGAATCCAAGGCTAGTCACAAGCCCATTAGTTACTTATTAACTCATGCATTTCGGTAGTAGTTAGGAGTTTTAATTCAATTTAAATTTAGGCTAATTAAATTCAATTAAACCATCCTTTAGTTAGGTAGTTTTTAGATTTCTTACATTGAAAAGCCCAATTGAATATTGAAATCCATTTTCAAGGGAGACAATCTAGGTTGCACCCTATATTACAAATATTTTTCAACCTAGTTTATTTTGAGGTTGCACGACACAACCATCACTAATGCAATCTCGAGGATTGGCACAGAACCAATTTAGGTTATAAGATCAGGCTATGAAAGGGACAAACTTGTTAGAATGGATGTTTTAGAGTGAGGTGAAGATAACACTAATAGAAACAATGTTCATAGGAACTTAACAGTAGTGCTCTCTATAATTAGAAAGATTCATGAAGTTGCAATAAGCCAAAAGTTAGTCAAAATTGAACTGAGCAAGAAATGTAGAGAGCTCCATTACATAAGCCAAGATAAGCTAAGGATTCTGTCTAAAGAGAGATCCTAGGATAACTTATTCTAAAGGATGTAAGGACCACAGTAGAGGTAGTTGAGGAATAAGGATATAGGGTTAATGCGAGTAGCCATAGCTAAGGTAATTATAAGTGATTAGAACTCTTTCACAACCTGAGTAGAATTGATATAAAAGAAATGTTGATAGAGCTAATAAAAGAAGAAAAGTCACATGCTCTACATGGGTGGGAGTGGAGTCATCAACTTGGGTGTAAGTTGACAAAAAAACAATGTAAAGGATTATTTTTTGATGAAAATAAACCACTAATAAGTCCCTATACAACAAAGCAACCCCTTCTATCCCTATGGGAGGTAGCCTAGTCAAAGTGGCAAGACCAAATAAGGATGGGATAGCCAATCTAAAAGGAAATAAAAAAGGTGTTGCTTATAGGATACCAAAAAGGGATGGTAACAAGAAGAAGATCGACGTCTCTTAGAATGTTAATTCTTGATATCGCAATATTTCTATAAGCCCAATGTCCCTTCATACTTAGTTGAATTGAGGAAGAAGCCTACTATACCATGTGTAAAATGTACATGGAGAAGTTAGCAAAGAGCCTTGGCAAAAAGTAATTGGTATGTGTTTATGATAATTTAAGATTAGCATTTGATAGCCGTAGGAACTGGGAAGTGTTAAAGCTTGTTAACACTTATCTCGGTTGATGATACTTAAAGTCACGTGTCATTCATCATGAAGGAAGTGGTTGAGAAGGCTTAGGATTTTGTCAATGAAAGGAAGGGATCAAGGTACCAATATTTTAAAAGAAGTATGAAGATTAATTCTAGGAATCAGAAAGGGAGTATGAAATTTCACAAAAGCCTAGAACAAGTAAGAAAGAAATGTAGAAAATGGTGAAGCTTTATTGAATTTTAAAAGGGTAAAGGATCAAAATGGCTAGGCATTTAAAATCCTGAATATATATATATTGCCTCTGGATATTTTGTTTAATGGTTAAGCCATACTAAGAGGCATAAAGGGGGCATATATGTTAGCACCCAAAAAAAAAGCTATCAGTAATTGCTAAAAACTAGGATCAGTCAAAGGATACTAGTTGAGAGGTAGCAATTGACATGAAATCCAACTAAAACCCATTAGTAGTTAAAGAATAACATTCCACAAAACAAAATGCTACAAAAAATAAGAGAGTGTGAATCCATTAAGAATGTGAACTTATAAGGCAATTGGACATCATGATCTCCAATATTAGGTCACATGCACACACAAACATGATGAACATGATATGGTTAAGGTAAGGAATGTTTATTTTTGCCAAGGAGGCTATAAATGGGAGTAAGGAGAACTTTGCAAAATACACAAAAACCTCCCAAGAAATTTGGATTACAACTTCTTTATCTTTCAGTCACTTTCTCAAATTTTTTATATCTTTATTTATCGCTTTATTTACCACTTTTAATCTAATTTTTAGTCAAGTTGTAGTTAGTTTTTTGGTTTAGGCAGTCTTTTTGTTATTAATTCAAAATTTGTATAGTTTATTACTATTGAATCTAGTGATCATTTTTAATTACAAAACTTTTTGGTTCTATCATTTACATACTTTGAGACACTAATCCTAGGCTTAGCTACATCTAAAGCCTAGGGGAACCCTTTTTCTAGAAAAGTTATGTCCTATATTCTCTTTTAACTCATAAAACAAGAACTAAAGGTTGGTTTTTACATGGCTAGGTTATTTCAACTAACCAATAGATTCACTTTGAGAAATATATGCCAACATACACACAGACACATATATGTGATAAATATCATGTTCATATATTTTATTCCTTTTTAGTTGAGCATTTTAATGATGAATTATGGCTTAATTGATCTAATTAGACAAGATTTGATTTTATTGGCCTTTTTTTTTCACTTCAAAAATTAATTTACAAAATTCTTAGTTTTTAATGCATAAATTCTTTTAAATAATTTTATGAATTTTTCTACTTTATATTTTACATTATTTGTGCAAATTATTTTTTTACCAATTTTTGGAAAATAGAAAAAATGAAAAAATATATATAATTAATGGAGATGAAGGCACAAATGCTCACACAAAGAGGCATGAGTCTGATGCAACAAGCTATGTCAATGACACGCACTTCATAGCTGGATATAGAGGGAGCTTCATATGTAACAACCCAGAAAAAGAAAATAGAAAAGAAATGAGAAAAGAAAAAGAAAAGAGAAGCTGGAAAATTTTCGAAGAGCTGAGAATTTTCTAAGTCTTCTCGCCATAGCTAGAAATGGCCTCGCTATAGCGAGAATGCCCCCTCGCCGTAGCGAATATGTTTCTAGTTATAGCGAGTGCAGCATTCCATACAGAAACCAGGGAGTTGCTCGCTGTAGCGACGCCATAGCGAAGACAGAGGTCTGGAACAGACACGATCTCGCCATAGCGACGCCATAGCGAAGGTCTCGAATAGACACGAGATCGCTGTAGCGATGCCATAGCGAAGGCAGAGGTCTGGAACAGACACGAGCTCGCCGTAGCGAGGGTAATGACCCGCTATAGCGAGAGCGGTCCAAAAAGCGAGAAAAAGAGAATTTGACTTTTAAAAGCTTCCAACTCTCTTCTTTCTTCTTCTAACTAACTCAAACTCATCTTAGGAGAGAGAAAAGGGCAGAGGAGAGAGAGAGAAGCTGAAGAGAAGAGGAAAGCACAAGAAAGGTATGAATTCTCATGGCTTCCTCTTAGTGTGTTGCCCTTCTCCCCTTTTCCCCTCTTTCCTACAGTCTAGATGATAGAAATGGTTAGGTTTTGAGTCTGGTTCAGAGGAGAGAGAGTGGGAAACCATTCTTGAGAGAGAGGAGAAGTAGATAGTCTTCTCTTTCTTGCTTTTCCCCATTTTTAAGAGCTTATGAGTTGAGAAAGATAGGGGATAGCTAATGGACCCTAAAGTGAGGAAGAAACCTAGAGTGAGAGGCTCAGTAGAGCTGATTAGAAGTGATCCCTAGCTTAAGAATTGAGTATTGAAGTATTGATTCCTTGCTTTTGTGTGGTTAGGCTCAAGAGAAGCTCTCCCATCTAGAAGTTGTTGTGAAACTAACAAGGGAGGAGTCAAGTATAAGAGCAAGTAGCGAATAGCCAGCATGGTAGTTCTCTCCACTTTCTCTCATGCATAATTGTGTGTTTACACTGTCTTGCTTGTGTGTATGAATGATATGAACTATGAGAAGTGTGTTAGCATGATTATGTGTTATGATTGAAATGATGTTTTAAATGATTGTTTAGTCTGCTTGAGGAAATGGAAAAGCCAATAACCCTATAGCCAAGGTGAGGATGAGCCGAAGCCCTAAGTTGGTTGAGCCATGTCTCCCAAAAGTGAGGTTGACTCCCAAAGAGTAAGGGTGAGTCTAAGTACCTCTAAAGTATGGGAAGGCAAATCCAAAAGCCACAAGAAAATGGGTGAGGCCGATCCAAGTACTCAGCAAGCTCTTGAATGTTATCCATGGCCATTTCACATGTTTTAAACGTTTTTCATCATGTTTTATATGCTAACATGCCATACATGCATAATGAGACTTGTTGCATGCAATATATGTATGTTTGAACGAGAGTTGAACTACTGAGATTCCATGAATCTCACCCTCCCCCTCCACCATCCAACCATGCCAGGTGGCCCAAGTGAGATTAGAGATGGGAGCAACCACCACCAAGCACGAGGCTAGGGATAGAGATGAAGAAAAGTGTAAAGTTTTGTAATACATTGTACATGAGATGTAAGATGTAAATGTTGTATATGATGTAGCAATGATAAATATTGTAAGACAATGTATGTATTAACGATGAATGTATGAGAATGAGGTTTATGATGAATGAAAGAGCATGGTTGAATGAGAAAGAATCCATGATAGCCTAGAATATATGGGTGCATAAGTGGGCATGGGATAGTGAGTTTCCCCAATCTAAGTTATTAGACACTTGAGGCATGATTGATAGCTCCTAAAGATGCTTTCTCATGTGCTCAAGGAGTCATAGAAGTAGAAAACTTAAGATTGGACCCCATTAGCCACACTTTTGGCCAAGAAAGGGCCTTTTGCACATGATGTCATAGAATAGCCATATGACCTCTTCTAGCTATGATATTTGACATGTAGCTAGATTATGTTTAGAGCTTTTTGGGAAGCTAGAGTTCATGTCATTTAGAGGTCTATAGCATTTTCTATGATTTATCAAAGTTGACATCAGAAATTCGGATTTCAGAAAATCACTGTTCATTTGGTCAGTTTAGAAATCATGTCATCCGAGGGGCAAACGTAGTCCAATGGCTACGAAATTTTATACACAGAAACTAGATGGTCACAGTGACTTGTAGGAACTGGAAGCACCTCATTTAGAGGTCCATAGAGTAAGTTATGCAATTTCGAAGTTCCTGCCCAGAATCAGACACCCAACCAGACCCGAGGTACTGTTTCATTGGTTTCCGGGAAATTGGCTAGGTGAACTGATCTAGAGATATTTTTATCTTCTAGCTAACATCCACATCTGTCCATGGAGATAGAGTTTATGAGCATTGGATTTTTGTGGAATTAGTTAGACATTTTCAAAGTCCATATTAGTAAACTGTGACAGTAAAGAAGCCCCCTCTGACCAGTGAACTATTTCGATGTCAAACGCAGAATGAGTGAGAGATTGAGACTTCTAAGTATTTTTAGCATGAAGTAGACGTCTCAAAATTTCTAGAATCACCCAGATCATGTAGATACGATTTTTATGCATTTAGTTATGAATTTCCAAAGTTAGCCCAGAAAAGAAGCAAAATCTGCCATTAGTGAAAATGCATGTCTCCAGTCCCTTTTTGCTTTCTATGAGTTCTAAGCATATAGTAGGGATTGAAATAAGTCTCAAAAGAGTAATTGAGCAAGAGGAATCAGAGAGAGGGCTCAACCGGTCCATGTTACTTCTAAGTGGAGCTCTACCCACACATAGTGCCATAGAGAAAGAAAGCATAAGGTAGAGAAAGTGTCTCCCTTATGAGTTCCGCATTGCCATATGGGCTAGAGGGCACGTTGGGTATGAGTTAGAGGTTAAGGTGTTACATTTAGTGGTATCAGAGCAAAAGTTTCAGGCTTTCATTATGAGATGTAGTATGAGAGCAGTAAGGTTCAAGCTTTCATTGTGAGTTGTAGCATATGTTGAGAGTTGCCAAGATGTTTATGAGTTTTGCTATGGATGATTGAGTGTATGAAAGCGGCATGTGTCCCTTTTATGTATGCTAAGCCATGTTATATGTTTCAGAAAGATGGTAGACACTTGCCAAAGCAGAGGCAGAGGTAGAGGTAGAGGAAGAGGTAGGCCTTCCAGAGCGGCTCAGGCAGATGAGGCCGGGCCTAGCGATCCAGTTGTTGGAGCCTTACAGAGTATAGTGGCTCGCCTGGATCAGCAGCAAGCTGTTATCATGCAGCTACAAGAACGGCTTGCTGAGAGAGATAGCCAAGGTCCTACACCTCCCCCTCCTCAGCCAGTTCCACACTCTGATCGTCCTGAGCATTCAGGGGTGACTCCTACAGATGCACAGCCACACATGCAGGCTGTAGCCCCAGTTCCACCAGCTCAGATGCCTCCTGCTGAGCAGCAGCCCTCGACCAGAAAAGTAGTTACTCAGTTCAAAAAGTTCGGGCCTCCCACCTTGGATGGTGAGATGAGTGCAGACAGAGCTGAGGCCTGGATCATTGAACTAGAGTAGATCTTCGAGGTTATGGAGTGTACCTCTGAGCAGAGAGCCAAGATGGCGGCTTTCCAGTTAAGAAAAGAAGCAATATATTGGTGGAAGGGTACTAAACTGATACTGAGAGCGAGGAACGTCCCGATCATGTGGGAGGCATTCCTCGAGGCATTCCACGAGAAGTATTTCCCCGATTCCATAAGAGATGAGAAGGAGTCAGAGTTTATTCTGCTAAGACAGATACCGGGGATGTCCGTGGACCAATATGTAGCAAAGTTCATCGAGCTCTCTAGATATTCCTCATACCTCCAGAGACATGATGATGAGAAATGGAGGGCAGATAGGCTAGAGAAGGGTTTGCTCCCTGAGATCAGAGACAGGGTAGTGCCCCAGAGAATTAGGCACTTCCATACCCTAGTAGAAGTATGCAGAGTAACAGAGACGAATCTCAAGATGATGCAACCTACCTCCAGTGCCAGACCATTACTTCCCCTCCCTGAGCCTAAGAGATCTAGAGATGGTTCCCAGCCGGCAGTGACAAGCCGTAGAGGTGGAAAGAGTCAGTGGAACCAAAGAGGGAAGAAGAAGAAGACTCAGTCTAGTAGAGGTAGCGCTCCACCTCTCATATGTCCCCAGTGTGGCAGGAATCACGGTACCAGGTCGTGTTATGCGAGGCAGAACGTATGCTATCGATGTGGCAGGCTAGGGCACATAGCCAGAGACTGCATGCAAGCTCCCCCACAGGCCCCTCTACCGATCGCACAGCAGAGAGAGATGGCTCCTCCTCCCAGACCACAGACCCAGGGTAGAGTTTTTGCCCTATCACAGCAAGAGGCTAGTCAATCCCCGAGTCTGATTCAAGGTACTATTAAGATAAATGATTTTTCAGTAACTGCCTTATTTGATTCGGGCGCTAGCCATTCTTTCATATCATATGACTGTGTTAAGAGGTCAGGTCTGAGTATGCATACATTGCCATATGAGTTGCATGTATCTACCCCTACTGGAAACAGAGCCATCACTTCCCATGCTTGCTTGAATTGTGTGATCCAGTTTAATCATTGCCTGACCACCCTTGATTTGATATGCATGCCCTTCATTGAAATAGATGTGATCATTGGTATGAATTGGATGTCTACCAATAATGCCACACTAGATTGTAGCCACAGATGTGTTACTTTACCTGAATGTGGGACTGTGCCTAGTAATAGGGCTGAGTTGTCTGTCATGACCACTTCCCAAGCAGAGAGATCTCTAGGACATGGTTGTCAGGGATATTTGGTCTTTTTCTCAGTACAGGCTGAGGTAGAAGAGGGTATAGATGAGATCCCAATAGTAAGGGAATTCCCAAAAGTATTCCCTAAAGAGATGAGTGGATTGCCCCCAGAGAGAGAGGTCGAGTTTCCCATAGAAATCGTACCTGGGGCAAGTCCAGTGTCTAAGGCCCCTTATAGAATGGCCCCCACAGAGTTAGCAGAGCTTAAGAAGCAGATAGAGGAACTCTTAGAAAAGGGTTTCATCAGACCTAGTGTCTCACCATGGGGAGCCCCAGTTCTATTTGTAAAGAAGAAAGAAGGGAGCCTTAGATTATGTATAGACTACAGGGAACTCAATAAGATTACCATTAAGAACAAGTACCCTCTCCCTCGCATAGATGACCTCCTAGATCAGTTAGCAGGAGCGTCAGTATTCTCTAAGAAAGACCTCAGGTCGGGATATCACCAGCTCAGAGTAAAGGCGAATGATATTCCCAAGACAGCTTTTAGAACCAGATACGGGCATTATGAGTTCCTGGTTATGCCCTTCGGGTTAACGAATGCACCTGCAGTTTTTATGGATTACATGAATAGAATTTTCAGGCCATATTTAGATAAGTTTGTAGTAGTCTTCATAGATGACATCCTCATCTACTCGAAAGGTGGAGAGGAACATGAGCAGCATTTGAGATTAGTCTTGGAGACCCTAAGAGAGAGACAGTTGTACGCTAAACTTAGTAAATGTGATTTCTGGCTCACTGAAGTTCAGTTTCTTGGTCATGTGATCTCCCAGGCAGGGGTCGCAGTAGATCCCCATAAAGTAGAGGCAGTATTGCAGTGGGAGAGACCTAGGACAGTGACAGAGATCAGGAGCTTTCTAGGTTTAGCAGGGTACTATAGAAGGTTCATTCAGGGCTTTTCTCAAATAGCAATGCCATTGACCCGGCTTACTAGAAAGAGTGTGTCTTTTGTGTGGAATGAGAAATGTGAGAGTAGTTTTCAAGAGTTGAAGCACAAGTTGACCACGGCACCAGTTTTAGTACTTCCCGACCCTAGAGAAATGTTTGTAGTATACAGTGATGCCTCTAAGAAAGGGTTAGGATGCGTACTCATGCAGAAAGGCCAAGTGGTAGCTTATGCTTCCAGACAGTTAAAGCCTCATGAGGAAAACTACCCCACACACGACCTAGAGTTAGCCGCAGTGGTATTCGCTTTAAAGATATGGAGACACTACTTATATGGGGCAGCAATAGAAGTTTTCAGCGACCACAAGAGTCTTAAGTACCTTTTTGAGCAGAAAGAGTTGAATATGAGGCAAAGAAGATGGTTAGAATTTCTGAAAGATTATGAGTTTACATTGAAATACCATCTAGGTAAGGCTAATGTGGTAGCTGATGCCCTAAGTAGAAAATCCATACACGTGGCCTGTATGATGATCCGAGAGCAGGAATTGATTGAGAAATTCAGAGATATGAGTCTTTCCTGCAGGGTGTGTTCAGGAAAGTTATTAATGAGTGAAACCCGAATAGAAAGTGACCTGAGAGATCAGATAAAAGAGGCTCAGCAGTTAGATGATCATGTAAAGAAAGTTAGAACCCAGATGACCCAAGATAATGTTCAAGAGTTCACTCTGTCTGAGGATGATATAGTAAGGTACAGGGATAGGCTGTATGTGCCTAAGAACACTGAGATCAAGGAGAAAATACTAGATGAGGCACATAAGAGTAAGTACACTATTCATCCGGGTAGCAATAAGATGTACCAGGATTTGAAAGGATTGTTCTGGTGGCCCGGGATGAAAGCAGACATAGCAAACTATGTCTCCCGATGTTTAGTATGCCAGAGAGTGAAAATAGAGCATCAGAAGCCATCAGGGTTACTTCAGCCTTTAGATATCCCAGAGTGGAAATGGGATAGCATAGCTATGGATTTTGTTATGGGTTTGCCCAGGACATTATCGAGCTATGATGCAATATGGGTAATAGTGGATAGGTTAACCAAGTCTGCGCACTTCTTACCTATGAAAGCCACTTATACCCTAGACAAGTTAGCCCAGCTGTACATCCAGGAGATAGTTAGACTGCATGGTGTACCTAAGAGCATAGTCTCAGATAGAGATCCCAGATTCACATCGAATTTCTGGAGATCATTACAAGATGCTCTAGGCACCAGACTTAGATTTAGCACAGCCTACCACCCTCAGACGGATGGACAGACAGAAAGAACCATCCAAACCCTAGAAGACATGTTGAGGGCATGTGTGCTAGAAATGAAAGGGAACTGGGATACATACTTGCCTCTAGCAGAGTTTGCCTACAATAATAGTTATCATGCTAGTATACAGATGGCACCGTATGAGGCATTGTATGGGAGGAAGTGTAGGTCCCCAATGTGTTGGGTTGAGCTAGGAGAGCGGAGCCTTATAGGCCCAGAATTGGTGGATCAGACCTCTAGACAGATAGAAACCATTAGAAGGAAACTTTTGACGGCCCAGAGTAGGCAGAAAAGCTATGCAGATAAGTGTAGGCGGCCGTTAGAGTTTGAGGTTGGAGACCATGTTTTCATTAAGATATCTCCATCCACAGGAATAGGTCGATCCATTAAAAGTAAGAAGCTCAGTCCCAAGTACATAGGTCCTTTCCAGATTCTAAATAAAGTAGGACCTATGGCATACAGACTAACTCTTCCTCCAAATATAAGCCAAGTTCATAATGTTTTCCATGTTTCCCAATTGAAAAAGTACCAGCCCGACCCCTCACATGTCATAGAATATGAGAATGTGCAGTTACAGAAGAATCTATCTTATATAGTATCACCAGAACGGATCGTGGATGCTAGACTCAAGTAGTTACGGCATAAGACGATACCGTTGGTGAAAGTGGTTTGGAAGGGTTTGTCACCCGAAGGAGCCACATGGGAATTGGAGGAGGATATGAGGAAGACACATCCAAAACTCTTCCCATGAGGTATGTTGTTTAAATTTCGGGGACGAAATTTTTATAAGGAGGGTAGAATGTAACAACCCAGAAAAAGAAAATAAAAAAGAAATGAGAAAAGAAAAAGAAAAGAGAAGCTGGAAAATTTTCGAAGAGCTGAGAATTTTCTAAGTCTTCTCGCCACAGCTAGAAATGGCCTCGCCATAGCGAGAATGCCCCCTCGCCGTAGCGAATATGTTTCTAGCTATAGCGAGTGCGGCATTCCATACAGAAACCAAGGAGTTGCTCGCTGTAGCGACGCCATAGCGAAGTCTGGAACAGACACGATCTCGCCATAGCGATGCCATAGCGAAGGTCTCGAATAGACACGAGATCGCTGTAGTGACGCCATAGCGAAGGCAGAGGTCTGGAACAAACACGAGCTCGCCGTAGCGAGGGTAATGACCCGCTATAGAGAGAGCGGTCCAGAAAAGTGAGAAAAAAAGAATTTGACTTTTAAAAGCTTCCAACTCTCTTCTTTCTTCTTCTAACCGACTCAAACTCATCTTA
Source organism: Erythrophleum ivorense (assembly GCA_026724425.1). Classification (NCBI taxonomy): domain Eukaryota; kingdom Viridiplantae; phylum Streptophyta; class Magnoliopsida; order Fabales; family Fabaceae; genus Erythrophleum; species Erythrophleum ivorense. Next base: position 13,173 of record JAIUCV010001558.1, on the reverse strand, counting down.
GGAGAGAGAAAAGGGCAGAGGAGAGAGAGAGAAGCTGAAGAGAAGAGGAAAGCACAAGAAAGGTATGAATTCTCATGGCTTCCTCTTAGTGTGTTGCCCTTCTCCCCTTTTCCCCTCTTTCCTACGGTCTAGATGATAGAAATGGTTAGGTTTTGAGTCTGGTTCAGAGGAGAGAGAGTGGGAAACCATTCTTGAGAGAGAGTAGAAGTAGATAGTCTTCTCTTTCTTGCTTTTCCCCATTTTTAAGAGCTTATGAGTTGAGAAAGATAGGGGATAGCTAATGGACCCTAGAGTGAGGAAGAAACCTAGAGTGAGAAGCTCAGTAGAGCTGATTAGAAGTGATCTCTAGCTTAAGAATTGAGTATTGAAGTATTGATTCCATGCTTTTGTGTGGTTAGGCTCAAGAGAAGCTCTCCCATTTAGAAGTTGTTGTGAAACCAACAAGGGAGGAGTCAAGTATAAGAGCAAGTAGCGAATAGCTAGCAAGGTAGTTCTCTCCACTTTCTCTCATGCATAATTGTGTGTTTACACTGTCTTGCTTGTGTGTATGAATGATATGAACTATGAGAAATGTGTTAGCATGATTATGTGTTATGATTGAAATGATGTTTTAAATGATTGTTTAGTCTGCTTGAGGAAATGGAAAAGCCAATAACCCTATAGCCAAGGTGATGATGAGCCGAAGCCCTAAGTTGGTTGAGCCATGTCTCCCAAAAGTGAGGTTGACTCCCAAAGAGTAAGGGTGAGTCTAAGTACCTTTAAAGTATGGGAAGGCAAATCCAAAAGCCACAAGGAAATGGGTGAGGCCGATCCAAGTACTCAGCGAGCTCTTGAATGTTATCCATGGCCATTTCACATGTTTTAAACGTTTTTCATCATGTTTTATATGCTAACATGCCATACATGCATAGTGAGACTTGTTGCATGCAATATATGTATGTTTGAACGAGAGTTGAACTATTGAGATTCCATGAATCTCACCCTCCCCCTCCACCATCCAACCATGCCAGGTGGCCCAAGTGAGATTAGAGATGGGAGCAACCACCACCAAGCACGAGGCTAGGGATAGAGATGAAGAAAAGTGTAAAGTTTTGTAATACATTGTACATGAGATGTAAGATGTAAATGTTGTATATGATGTAGCAATGATAAATATTGTAAGACAATGTATGTATTAACGATGAATGTATGAGAATGAGGTTTATGATGAATGAAAGAGCATGGTTGAATGAGAAAGAATCCATGATAGCCTAGAATATATGGGTGCATAAGTGGGCATGGGATAGTGAGTTTCCCCAATCTAAGTTATTAGACACTTGAGGCATGATTGATAGCTCCTAAAGATGCTTTCTCATGTGCTCAAGGAGTCATAGAAGTAGAAAACTTAAGATTGGACCCCATTAGCCACACTTTTGGCCAAGAAAGGGCCTTTTGCACATGATGTCATAGAATAGCCATATGACCTCTTCTAGCTATGAGATTTGACATGTAGCTAGATTATGTTTAGAGCTTTTTGGGAAGCTAGAGTTCATGTCATTTAGAGGTCTATAGCATTTTCTATGATTTATCAAAGTTGACATCAGAAATTCGGATTTCAGAAAATCACTGTTCATTTGGTCAGTTTAGAAATCATGTCATCCGAGGGGCAAACGTAGTCCAATGGCTACGAAATTTTATACACAGAAACTAGATGGTCACAGTGACTTGTAGGAACTGGAAGCACCTCATTTAGAGGTCCAGAGAGTAAGTTATGCAATTTCGAAGTTCCTGCCCAGAATCAGACACCCAACCAGACCCGAGGTACTGTTTCATTGGTTTTCGGGAAATTGGCTACGTGAACTGATCTGGAGATATTTTTATCCTCTATCTAACATCCACATCTGTCCATGGAGATAGAGTTTATGAGCATTGAAATTTTTTGGAATTAGTTAGAAATTTTCAAAGTCCATATCAGTAAACTGTGACAGTAAAGAAGCCCCCTCTGACCAGTGAACTATTTCGATGTCAAACGCAGAATGAGTGAGAGATTGAGACTTCTAAGTATTTTTAGCATGAAGTAGACGTCTCAAAATTTCTAGAATCACCCAGATCATGTAGATACGATTTTTATGCATTTAGTTATGAATTTCCAAAGTTAGCCCAGAAAAGAAGCAAAATCTGCCATTAGCGAAAATGCATGTCTCCAGTCCCTTTTTGCTTTCCATGAGTTCTAAGTATATAGTAGGGATTGAAATAAGTCTCAAAAGAGTAATTGAGCAAGAGGAATCAGAGAGAGGGCTCAACCGGTCCATGTTACTTCTAAGTGGAGCTCTACCCACACATAGTGCCATAGAGAAAGAAAGCATAAGGTAGAGAAAGTGTCTCCCTTATAAGTTCCGCATTGCCATATGGGCTAGAGGGCACGTTGGGTATGAGTTAGAGGTTAAGGTGTTACATCATACACATTCAAGAGGTTACACAACACATACACACTTTCACATATTCATGCACGGGCTGACACATGTTCATCCATTGCATTCCATTTTCACACACCAAGTCATACACTTATGCTAGCCTATTAAATCATAATCATGTCTAGTAAAGCATGCACTTCATCCTTGTAACACTCCAGCTATTCATGTAACGTCCGATTTTCGTTAAACGATAGAAACAGGTGTGTTTTCAAAGTAAGTCCCCCTAAATGAATCAGTTAAAGCCCTAAAAAATTTGAGTAACATTCTAAACTCCTAAAAATGAGAATCCTAGCCTCAAACAAAAGGAAAAATGGAGAAACAAATTTTGATGAAAATCTTACGAAACGTAATAGCATTTTTGAAATTTTGAGTAGTTTTTGGAATTCATATAGGAGGGCTTTTTAAATGAATGATTTGAGTTTTTTGGGGTTCTCAGAGGCCCTGAAAATCATAGGAAGCCTCGGGATAGTTAAATCCCCTTCGGTGAATATTTTTTAACGTCAGTGTACCTAAACTTTGACAGATTCATTCAGAAAAATTTTAACTCTGATTTGAGTGATTCCAAAAGCATTTTACTAAATTGGAAACCCAAAATTTTTTAATGAAAATGACAGTTCTCAAAAAGGAGCTAAACGAAGGAGAAACGAAAATGCCAAGAATGAAGGGCAAAATGGAAAATTTTGAAAAATGCTTCCTCCTCCCCCTATATATAGGTGGCACCCCACCCTCTCCTTCATTTAGACTCATAATTTTCTGCCCAATTTCAGAAAAGAAGGCTAGGGTTTAGGTGCACCAAGGGAGGAGAAGAAGAAGGAGAAATCCAAGCTTTAAGGTATGCTAATTTGCTTATTTTTCATGCTTTCTCTTAGCCAATCTCTTCTCCTCTTTTTACCTCTTCTTTTCCATGATTTTTCTGAAGTTTTGAGGGCTGTTTTGAAGGAAGAACAGAAGGAAAATTTTGAAATTTAAGGGAGGAAGCCAAGAAAAGCAAAGAACAAGCAAGAAAAACTAAGGAAATCAAGGTATCATGCAATCCTTCCACATGATCTTCTTCCTCCCTTCTCTTGTGAGCATTTCAGCCTATATATGGTTAGCCTCAGGGAGTTAAGTTTTCAACCAAACCAAGGGTGAATCTTAGGAATTTGAAGGAGAAGAACAAGAATATGCAAAGAAAACAATAAACTAGCCATTAGATTTCAAGATGCAAAACCTAGGGTTTCAAGTGCACCATGTAAAATTTGATTTTGTATGATAATTCCTAGGCCTAAATAAGAATTTCAATGAGCTCCCAAGATCCCTAAGAGGCTCCCCACATGCATCCTCCCTTGAGAAAACAAAGCAAACTCTAAGAAACCCCATTTCCTCCATAGCCTCGGCCTAAAGGGGTTTGTGTAGCTAGTGAGAGTTTTAAATTTTTCTAAGCCCATTCTTGAGTCATATATGATGAATGAAAATGAGAGAAGGCATTGGAAAAAATTTAGCACCCATAGAAAGTGAGTTGGTGCTTTATGTTCCATATTATGACCTAAAGAAGTAACATGTAGTTAGGCTCTTGGTTTTGATTGTGTGATGACTCCAAGAGGCTTAAAAGGAGTCAAGAATCATATTTGAAAAGAAAGAATGGAGCTTAGAATTTATTTAAGGGGTGTTGTATCATACCTTATTTTATAACCCTTTTCCTACTATAATTACCTCATATATTACTTAGAAAAGTAACAGAAACCTGAACTGATAAAAATTTTTCATTTTAAAACTTACTCATACAATTTCACTATTCATTTGGTCATTCCAAATTCTTATCTAACTTTGAAAATACATACTTAATTATAGAAAAATCATATGAGGTTAATTCAGGGCTCTACTTCAAGCTCTCTAAGCCCTTTACACGGGAAAAATACTTACTTAGCTGAGCATATATAAATTCATATAAAGTTGCTCCTACAATAAATTGAATAGTTTTACCCCTCATTGGTCATATTATTATTATTATTATTATTATTTTGCCTTTATATAAGTACAAGCATTCTTGCATCTTATGCACGCTAGTCATACTCTTTTTACTTCAAGGTTAGGTATATATATGGCTTTCCATTTCATACTTGAGTACCTTACAGTATCATAACGTAACTCATGCACTCAGTAATCTAAAATATTTAATTATATAACAAAATGTGGTGCATAAATGTAAGGTCCTCGATTTATGTCTCCATATTCTTTGCTCTTTCTTTCTTGAACTCGGACCTAGCATAGGTTATATTTGGGGTGAGATTATGAAATCTCAGTAGTAGTAAACCAATCTCATTCATAAGCAAGCATGTAAGTACATAACATGATGCCAATCAAGATGCCACATATCGCATAGCAATACAAAGAATTTCATACAAGGCCAAGTACAATCTAAGCATACATGTCTCATCTTATAGCATAAATGACAACTTGATATAGCATAACACTCATCATTATACAAACATACAAGCTTAAAGAAAGAGAGAGGAAAACTACTACCTTAGCAAACTTTGTTCCTCAATCCTTGGGACTCAGTTTACTTGCTTTTAGAGTTCCCAAAACAACATCAAACCCTATACTTATAATGATAATTCATTATAATCAACACATAAACCTCAGCTTCTAAAATAAGATGACCACTTTTAAACTTAATGGGACCATTGGAATTGGAAAAATCTAACTCCTTCCCTTCCCATTCACTATAGCCGAATAGTATGCATTTCTTGGTCAAAATTTAGGAATTTTATCCCATGAGCTTTAGGGCCTTTCCCATAGGTATTCCTATCTAAAAACACCCTTTTGAATCCATTGGAATAGATAAAATCATCAAATTCCAGCCCCAACATCACGTTTTAGTCGTCACATAATCTAGCTCCGTTTTAGGCTTAAAGTGCGTTTCTTTGGTTTTAAAAATTCCATAACCTTTTCCTTTATGTTTTAGGACTTGAAATTTGGTATACATGACTTTAAGACATCAAGAAAACACCATAAAAATTTTGGGAAAATTCGGACAGCATCTCCCCATGCTTTCCACTTTTCCAAAAATTATAATCTTTGTGTTTTCCAAAGTTTCAGCACATAACAACAATAACTAAGCTCATATGGCCTTCATGTTGAACATATAAACTTCATTTCAAGGCCTTCATATTCAACATATAAACTCCATTTATAATGATTCATATGCTGTCCAAAAATAACTCATAGCTAGGGTTTAACAAAACTAGCTTAAAGCATATGATTTACAAGTATAAGATGGAGAAAACTTACTCTTTAAGCTTAAGCCTTGCTTCCTTTGCTTCTCTTACACTAAAATCCTTTCTCTTCCCACTTAGAGCAACAGTTCACCTTGAAGAAAAGATGAATATGCAGCTGCCCTTTGGAGGAAATGGTTGGAGGATGGAGAAGATAAAGAAATTTGGTAAAGAATGGTGGTAGTTTTGCTTGGTTTCACTTCATCTTCCACTTTTTCTCCCTCCCTCTCTCTCTTCACGTTTTTCTCTCCTCCTCCCTTGTGTGTGGCATGAAAATGGTGGAATGGAGGTGAAGGAGATGAATTAGGATAAAGTTAAAGGGTCATACTAAATTTGGACCCTTGGATCAACCTTTTCAAGATCAAATCCTAGCCTTCCATTCCCTTTTCTTTTGATTTTCTAATTTCATAACTAAATATCTTCTTTTAAAAATCCTTGGCCACACACTTGGATGCCTTTTCTTAGCCCTTAAGTTATGGATAGTAACCATGGTTAATTTCCTTAACTCATCCATGGTCTACTTTTAACTCAACCAGAGTTAGTTTTTAACTTAACTATGTTGAATTCTTTAACATAACTAAAATCATTTTCTTCTCTCCCTTTCATTTTATATTTATATTTGGGTTTCATCTTCTCTAAAACCCTAATTATATCTTCTCTTCTCTTTTTGGGCCTTTAGAATCAGCTATTCGGCCTTACCGCAGTCTAACATCGGTGTCTAGGCCCAATTAAGATTTTACGGTACAATACATACCTTTAGACTTTCTAAAATTTACAAATATTATTTCCACTACTTTCTGGCCATACTGAGCTTCAAACATGGTTCAGGGGCCCTTAACCTCAATCCTCACAAATTTCAGTGTCAATCGAACACTCGAGTCTATAAGTGTAATTTTCACCGTTCTGTATTATGATTATGTTATAAACTTTTTCTTTACTGCAATTCTGTCCCTAAAATTCCTTCAAGATTTTTTAACCCTTTAGCTATTTTTATTTCTATAGTTGTTACAACTTCTTTTTTCTATTTTGCTCATGGCTACTGATCAAGATAACCATATTCCAGACCAGATCCCGCCTGGCCATCCGAACAATTTGGCATCATTGGACCCGTCTCATCAAACTGAGTTTAACCGTGGGTCACGGATTTCTGAGATTCTTGCCTAATTTTTTGATATTCGTGCTTAAAGCCACGAATGGAGGGTGAAACTAGGGTTCCTTGAACTTTAGGACAATTTATACATTTTGCCCGGCATATAACTTTTCTTTGCATTTTAGTCCCTGACTCCTTCATACTTGACTTTGGAAGCTCTTTAGGACCTTTTTCTTATCTCTTTTTTTTTTCATCTATTTTAGCCCCAATTTTAGGGCACCTCTGGCCTTGACTCATCATTATTTACTGTCTAGAATATTATTCTAATTTTATTAGACCTCAATTTATTCTATTTGGGGGACTTCCTTTCATATTCGATGAACTTTGTACGTTGACGGAAAAATCATATGTTACGTTTCTCGTGTTTCCTTACGTTTTTTTAGATTTTTAGAAAATTGAACGTTACATGTTGCTTCATTAGGTGCAATTATGGAACCATAATGAGATTATAGACCAAGCTAGTATCTAAGCAAATTTTATGGCCTTAGAATTGAGTCCATGAACCTAATTGGCTTCCATAAATTGTGTCTAGCCTAAGAGAAATCTTTCCCACACTTTTGTGTGTGTGTGGCCGAAGCAAGGAAGGGAGATTCAAGGGAAAAAGTGTGTAATTGTTTCCAAGGTAGCTCTCTCCACCTTCTCTCATGCATGGATGTGTGTTTAACTTGTCTTAGAATGTATGTATGTGTATTTTCAATCTACAAAAAGTATGCTAATATAATTTCATATGCCATGATTTCATGATAACATATTATATTTTTAAATGATGTTATAATGTTTGTTTGGGTTTACTTGAGTGTGGTGATGCCAATAACCCTTAGCCATGGTGAGAATGAGCTAAGAACCCTTAAGATTGGTTGAGACAAACCAAAGAGTCTCCCAAAAGCAAGATGGACTCCCAAGAGCATGGTTGAGTCCAAGAATCTCTTAAAGAATTGGTGAGGTAAGTCCAACATCCACAAGAAATTGGGTGAGGCCAATCCAAGCCTTTGTATGCTATGTATGACTTTCTCAATTGATGAAAATGTCTCTTGAGTGTTTGCACATGTCAACGTAACCATACATGCATTTATTAGACATGCTTTGCTTAGGTTATATGATTGAATGGGAGATGAGCTATTGGGATTCTTTGAATCTCATTCCCTTCTCTCCAATGATCTAACATGCTAGGTGGACCAAGTGGATAAGGTAATAAAAGCCAACCACCTTGAAGAGAAAAGCTTAACACCAATATGCATGATTTTTGCTCTTTGAAGCCATAATGATGCCTAATGATATAAATTATTGTTGTAAATGATCTATGGCCTTTGGAACATATGTAATTATGATAATATGTTATGTTTAAATGGGAAAATGTTTTATTTAACCACTAGAATGCAAATTGAATATGTATGGGCAATGTAGCTTCTTGAATTAGTTTATGGAATTATGCATATGTATGGATGAGATGGCCAAAATGAGATGCATGAGGATTGGGGCTAATTGGGCAGCCTACACAAGTCCTAATTATGCTTTTAGACTTGCCCAAGAGGTGCCAAACCCCAAGGAAAGCCATTTGGACATTTTGGTATCTTATATGGAGCTAAAATTAACCATAATGGAACTTTATGACACTTTTTATCCAAATGAGTTCTTCTTAATCTGAGATTTGACATATAATTAAAGCTTGTTGAGAACTTTTTAAAAAAATAAAGAATATAATTTTTGGAGGTCCACAGAATATTTGATGAATTTCCAAAGTTGGCAAATTTTTTTGGTTTTGGTCATGTTACTGTTCACTCATGTCTGAAAATGAAATCTATCACACAGGGCCCAAATGATGTCCAATTGTCACAAAATTTTATACAGAGAAATTAGACATTCCTAGTGACTTATACCAATTGGAAGCACCTTATTTGGATGTCTAAAGAGGGAGATATAAATTTTTAAAGAATCTGTCCAGTATCAGGAACTCCATTCAACCTCAATTACTGTTTGATTGAATTTTGGGGCCTGGGCATGCCTAACTGGTCTAGCTAAATTTTCAAAGAATCTATCTAGTATCAGGAAGGGAGTTATTTTTTCCCTCTAGCTATCATCCATAGATTTTCAGATTGATATCATTTGCATGGATTGGATTTTTTTGGAATTAATTAGACATTTTTAAATTTTACTACAGAATTCTATGACAGTACTTGTAAACAACTTGACCTCTAAACCTTTTCACATGTTAAACATCCTCTGTATTAGATGTTATAGTCTGGACATATTTTTAACATGAAGTAGACATGTCTAGATTTCTAGAATGGTCAGGAATGCATGATTTCGATTTTTCTAGAATTAGTTATGATTTTTCAAAGTTGTGACAGAAATGAGAACAAAGCTGGCCGAAATTATATATGTATATTTCATGCATTCCTTCGAGTTCCTTGAGATGTAGGCCACTTTTGATGATTCAAATGAGTTGTATTCATGTAATTAAATATGATAATGTGTTGTATAAGCTCACATAGTCCACGTGACACCGAATGGAATTTTTAAATACGACGCAACGTAAAGAAGTGTATTATTTTTAATTCCTTTCCTTACTATTTCATGGAATTGATGATTTAAAGCATGTGAATATCATGAGATGAGTTAGAAATATATGGTGTTACAATTCACACTTACATGTCCAGGTCAAGTACACACATAAGAAAGCATGTGAGAAGGGGGTTTTATTTTAATTTGCAAGAGGTCATGTGGAAAGTAAGGCACGTGATGGAGAAAGGAGGAGAGATATAAGATTGTAGCTTAGGATTGGAGGCTCCAAGCTATGTATGTAATGGCACAATACTTAGTGGGAGATAAGACATGTATCATGTCATTCTTCCATTCCTTATTTCCAAGTCCATAACCATGGTTGTTTATCTCCTATTCCTCCATTAATTCTCTTCAATGGAAGTTAAAAGTCATCTTGTAGCTAGCTTGGATGAAGACCTTGATTGGAGCTTGAATCCATGAAGATTGTCTAGGGATTTAACTAAGAATTCTATCTTATCTTTCTAGCATTTTTTATTATTCTTATACTAGCTTAGTTAAGCTTGTATTGGATTAATATTGGAGTTGTTTATAATTGGTGGCTAGTTAAACATCAATTAGGAGAGAATTTTAATGATTAATGGATCACTATTTTGATGGTTTAAGTGCTGTAATTTTCATATACCTCTAATTTTCAACTTATGCAATCTAGGTGTTTGATAAAAAACATGTTGAAAATTGTGTGCTTGAATGTTTAATTTGAGGTTCCGTTAGAGTTTATTGGTTAATTGAACCTCCTAAGATGAAAATTCAAAGGCTAACTTGATTGATTAATCATTCCTTTTGAGTGTTCAATGAATTTAATCACAAGAACTAATGAATTAATATGAAGTTAAAGTTTCAATCAATATTGATTTGTTAGGTTCTTAATTCATGTGTGATAACTCAAGATAAATTGCATGAACACATATAGAGATTTTTAGACTAGTACCATTAACAATTGAATTAGGATAAGGATAGTAAACATCGAATCCAAAGTTAGCCACAAATTAATTGTTTGCTTGTTAATTTCTTGCATTTTAGTTAGTAGTTTGCATTTTTAATTCAATATAAATTTTAGCTACTTAAGTTCAATTAAAATCCCCTAAATTTAGTAGCTTTTAGGTTTCTCTTTACACTTAGAAAGTTCTTTTCAATAATTAGAATTCATTTCCATGGGAAACGATCTAGGTTACACCCTATGTTACAAATTTTTATTCAACCTAATTTATTTGAGGTTGCTCAGCATAACCATCAATATGATTTATCATAAATCATGATAAATGAGGCATGTCAGGTCTAACCTAATATGTTGAATAAATAGTCAAACAAATGAAGTGGCCATGTGTTCATTTCCCATTCACCCTTCATTTTACATTGTCCATGTGAAACCATTTGAGAGCTCTAAAAAATTACATGTTGACCCTTATTTGAAAATGGCAATATAAAACCCCTCCATCCTTACTCCCAACACCACTTCAAATTTATCCTATCTACATGATGTAACACCCCATAATTTATTAAAATTAATTATAGAGAATTATTGAATTATTAACAAGAATTTAAAGAAATTATGGAAAATAGAAATTTTTAAAGAAATAGATTATTTTGGACATTTTAAAGATAAATAATTATTATTGGGAAAATTTTTGAAGAAAATTAAAATAGTATAGTAAATTTGAATTTAATCAAGTTAAAGATTAAATTTAGGCCCAAGATTAACTTAAAATACATCCAGGAATTTGTAAAAGCCCAATTTCATTTCCATGGAAGCCAAACCTATTTAGACCAACCTAAGCCCTTGTAGCTAAGGCCTAATGTGTAGATTATGGGCCCAACTAGACCATGGGCTCTTAGGTCAGCCCAAATATATTTAAAACCCTAAAATACTTAGCCTATCTTACCCTATTTTGCAAACCAAACCATTCTTCAGCCAAGGGAGAACTTCATTTTTGCACATTTGAAGAGAGGTTAGGGTTTTTCAATTTCTTGCCATCATTTTGTACTTCTAGAGGGAGATTTAGCTAAGGTAAGCTATATAAAACTTAATCCTCTCATCCTCCCTTACATTTTGGTTTAATTGGTTTCTGGTTTAGTAAATTTTCACCTTACCACCAAATCTGAAATTTGATGTTTCAATGGTTTCTTGCTTGATTTTTGCAAGTTTAGGCTAGAAGGACAATTAGGTGAGTATCTTCTCCTCATTTTGATGTATTTTCTATTGAATATTAGCCCCAATTGCTAACTTATATAATAGACTTTGATTTTGTGTGAAACTTTTAAGAATAGGGAGTAAGACACTGAGGATTCTAGTGTAGGGAGTGTAATGTCTGGTTTTCTTGAAAACGTTAAAAATGGACTGATTATTGTAACATCTAGTTTTTGTAAAAATGATAAAAATGAACCAATTATAAAAGGAAGTCCCTTAAATAGAAAGATTTGAGGCCAAATAAAATTAGAAGAATAATCTAGACCTCAAATGATGAGAATACAAGGCCCAAGGTGCCCTGAAAACAGAACCAGAATAACTAAACAAAAATGAACAAAAGCATAGTGGTATTTTTGTAATTTCAGGCACTTTTTAGAAAACTCAAATGATGGGAAAATTAAGTTTCCTGGGGTTCTCAGAGGCCCTAAAAAGCATAGGAACTCCTAGAATAGTTCAAACCCCTCCGATTTACATTTTAGAGTGTCAATTGACCGAAACTTTGACCAGTTCATTCGGGAAGGTTTTTAATCCAATTTGGATGACACAAAGGGTATTTTATGAATTAGAGAACCTAAATTTTATGATAGAAAAAATAATTTTCAAAAAGGAGTTGAAATGAGCCCAAACAAAGTAAATAGGCACGTAGGGGAAAAATGGTCATTTTAAATAATTATAAAAGAGGCTTCTTAAGTAAGATTACACCTCATCACCTTCTCCAAGCTTCCATTTTTAGAATTTTGAGTAGTGATGGCATGACATTAAGGGAAGGGAGAGAGAAAAAGTTTAAGCTCACATTTAGATTTAGGTCTGACCCAAACCAAAAAGGAACTCTTTTCAAGAAACTAATTAGTGGAAAATAATCTATACGAAGAGAGTTTTATTTTAAGGTAAGACTTTACTTGAAACACTTGCAAAATCTTGTGTTTTTAAGTCATTTAAGCTTCAACCTAGAGAGAGAAAGTGAGGAGGAAAGTTTTTCTTCAAGTGTTCTTGATGGAACTAAGGATTATGGAGTGTGAGGATTAAGAATATATAACTAGAATTAAAAAGAAAGCTTTAGAATGCAAGTTGTAGAATTTAGAGATTTGGTTGCACCTTGGCAAATATGAAGCTTCCTAATGATAATTTAAGTTGTCTAAGAGTATGTATGAGTTCCCAAGACACCTAGTAAGCCTCTCATGTGCCAACTCCCTAAAGAAAATCAAGCAAAGTCCATAGGTACACAAGCTAGCATAGGTCTCAGCCAGACCATGTCCATGCACCTAGGAAGAGTTTTAAATTTTTCTAAGGTTAGAAAAAGACTAGATATGATAGATGAATATCAAAGGAAGCCTTGGAATGAATTTAGAAACATTGGTTTGTGAAATGGAGTTTTAAGCTCCATAATGGGACATAAAGAAGTAACTTATATCTAGGCTCATAGAATTGAAACTATGATGGCTCCAAGGAGTCTAAATGAAGTCAAGAGACTTAGATTGAAAAGAGAAAATGGAACCACGATCATGAATTTCAATAGTTGCTTCATTGTGTCATGTATGGAACTATAATGGAGTTATATGAGAAAGT